>JALNQF010000055.1:0-235521 GCA_028456385.1 Ophiosphaerella korrae | reverse complement strand
AGTTTGCAATGTTAGTAAGTTGCAAACTTACTAACATTAGTGCGAAAATAAGAGATATAAGGGATAACTCCCTTACAATAAGCCTTTTAAGTTTCTCTTTAGCTTGTTAGGTAATATCTATATCCCTAAATACTACTCTTATTTGTTTAGTAAAGTATTTATAGCTTCTAAAAATAGCTTTAGTTTTATCTTTTTAGGTTATTAGAGAGTACGTTATATAATCTATCTAGTAAGGCTTGTACTATCTTATTGCGTCTTCTTTAAGGTGTAATCTAATATATATTACCTTCTTTTCTTCTATATTAAAGTGTAGTACTTATACGTCTATCTAGAGTTATACTAACGCTATAAAGGGTCTTAATTTCTCCCTTATTCTATTAAACTTTTTAAGGACAAGTATCTTAGGTAGTTTCTTCGTTACACTTATTTCTAGTTGTTAGGTAATTAGCTCTATCTAGTTCTAGCCTTTAATAATAGCTTTAATTTATACTTTGTTCTATTTTAAGTAGTCTTATAGTTCCTTATTCTACGTTTCTAGTGCTTTAATTACTATCTTTATATCTTCCTTATTATTAATTAGTTTGTTTATATAATCCTTAATTGTTTTCTATATAGTGCTATCTAACTTATAACTACTCTTAGAGGCTTTACTTATTAAACTTTCTACTATTATATTAGCTAGACTATACGCTACTTACGCTTTACTTCTTGCAATAACTAAATTAGTAAGGTGTTAACAGCTTACTAGGGTTAACTTCCTAATAGCCTAGATAGTATTAGTAGATTATAAGGTAATAATAAAAGCTCGTATAGTAATCTATAATAGGCTATAAATAATAGAAGATATTTCGCAACTATTTTTATATTGTCTCTCGTAGTTAATAATTAAATTACTAATACTATCTTAATAATGCGCGTCGCTACTAACTATATACTTATCCTAATCTATTAATCTATTACTACTAAGAATAATAGATTATAGATTACTTTAATCTATAATCTATTAACACTAAGAGTCTATAGATTATAGATTACCCTAGGTGTCCTAATTATGTATAGTTTCCTAATTAAGTTCGTATTCTTCGTGTTTGTAAGAACTCGATCCTTTAGTCGTAGGGCTAATTAGTTCTATCTGTATTTCTCTTGTTACTGTCGTAACATTATCGCTTGTAGTTAATAATTAAATTACTAATAATATCCTAATAATACGCATTACTACTAACTATATACCTAGGCTTTTTAGCTAGCTTTGTACTTTATGTTTACTAAGATCGCGAATTACGAATTTATTACGTACTTAGCTTTGTACTTTATATTTACTAAGATTGTAAATTGTAAATTTATTACGTATCCTTATTATAGTTAGTCTTTTAGTCTAGTTTATTATCTTATAAATTATACGCGTTGTTGTTATCTATAGTAAGGCTAATTAGTTTAAATTAGTCTCCTCTTGTTATAGCTATAATACTATTCCTCTCTTTAGGTAGGTTCTTATTTCTCTACCCTAGGCCTAAGGTTATTAGTCTAGTTTCTTTATTTATTTCTAACTCTTTATTATTCTCTATATCTTCGTATTCTAACTATAATAAACTCTTTTTTATTACTTATATTGCTCGTAATAGGGTTAAAATATTTCTCTATACCTATTATACTTAATTAAAACTTACTTACTTTATATCTTTAAAGGATAGTAAATACTATAACAAGTATATTTTAGCTAATATTTAGTATAAGTGTACACTATCTAGTATCTCTCTTATAGAGTATAAGTGCTTAATTTCTATATAGTCTCTTCTTACTAAGTTATATAAGGTAAGCTATTAACTAAGCTTAAGAGATACTATTATTATAGCTTATAGAGGCTAAAGCTAAGTATAAGCTAACTCTTTATAAGCTAGTAAATCTTTATTCTTATATTAAGTGTTTTTATAAGATAAAGGCTTATAATAACGCTAAATTATCTAAATAGTCTTGTACCTTAGAGGCTAAGATAGACCTTAAGGATATAGTTTAGGCTATTCTAGCTTTTATTGTATTAGACGTTCTTAACGCCTCTCTATTTAGCGCTAGTAATATTAATTTTCTTAGTTTACTACAAAGTAGTTTAGAGGGTTTTAACTTTAGAAGTCTTCTAGTTTCTTAGAGTAGTTAAGATTATCCTCTAGTTCTTATATTTCTTTTTATAGTTATCCTTTTTTATTTGTACCTATCTATTCTACTAAATAGTAGTTCTTACTATTATAGAATTAGTATACTAAAATCTTTTTAACTTCCTATTCTTCTTATTCCCTATATATATCTACTTTATACACTAGTAGTTCTACTTCTTGTAGTACTTATTCTAGTAGGGCTATATAGAATATTAGGTATATCTTTATTTTACTTAGTAGCTTTAGTTTAAATATAACTAGTATAACTTTCTTCTTAATCTTATATAGTCCTATCTTAATATAATCTAGTTTTAAACTTAATTATTTACTCTTAATATTCTTTTATACTAACTATACTTTTTCTCTTTCTTTAAATTAAGGTCTCTATTTATACTTTCTATTATAGTACTTTACTATTTAATTATATAAGAATTCTACGTTCTATTTTAATTAATTGTGTATTTCTTTTATTCTATTTATAAGGTTTTCTCTACGTAAGGTCTAAGATTCTATATTTCTTAGTGTTTAATATATATTAGGTTTAACTCTATAGTTTATAAAGAAAAGTAATACTTCTATTACTATATTCTTTGCGCTATTATATACTAACTATGCTATAGGTAGTAGTTATACCTAATTGTTCTAGTTGTAGTTAAGATAGTATCTTAGGTACTATTCTATTATCTAATTTATTCGTTCTAATTATCTATCTATTTCTGGATAATATACTGTTAACATAGTATATTATATTCCTAATTACACTATTATTGTTTTCTATAGTTTTAATATAAATTATATATTTCTATCTATAATAATTTTGTCTAGTGTACTATATTAGCTTATTATAGTTTTTAGGACTTAATATATAGTAACTTCTATCTTACTTTTCTCTTTATATAGTATAAAGTATATATACTTTATAAGTTTATCTACTATTATTAGGATTCTATTATACTTAACTCCTAATATTAGGTCTTTTAACTTTAGTAGCTTTGTAATAAAGTCTATTGTAATAACTCCTTATAGTTATTCTAGTATTTCTACTAGTTATAGTATTCTATATAGTATATATCTATTATACTTATTTCTTTAGTATTCTATATAGTCTTGTAGTACCTCTATTACTAGTTATCTTGCCTTTAGAATATAATAGTCTTATAGTAGTCTATCTAATATTTTTTTAATACCTTAGTAACTATATACTAGTAATTTATAGAATTGTCGTATAAATTCCCTTTAAATTCTCCTTAGGATGTATATTCTTTTATAGGCTTGTACTAGTCTTCTTTAGATTTCTAGTTTTTTTATTTCTTTAGGTGCTTTTTATATTATTTTCTAAATCTATTTGTCTAGCTCGCTACTTGTTCTTTTAAGAGTTATAGCTATTTTAGGTATATTTAGAACTAAATATCCTTCTTTATTCTTAACTAGAACTATACTAGTAGTACTTACTTCTTTTTATAAGTCTAGTCTTCTACTAAAGGTATTTATAAATTAGTTATCTTTTTCTTTTATATATATAATTTCTATATTAAATATTAATAAGAATTCCTACTATCTTATATATTATTATAATAGTTCCTTATTTAGTATAAATTCTATAAGATTCCTATAGTCTATATAGACTTTTATTTAGTATTTTACTCTTTATAAGTATACTCTCTATTATTTAAATACTTTATAGATTACTAGTATCTCTTTGTTATAGATTAGGTAATTAAGTTCTACTATTTTTATCTTCTTAGAGAAGTATTTAACTAAATATTCTTTCTTAGTCTTTAAGTCTTCTTGTATTAGTACTATTCTATAGACTAAGTTAGATGCGTCTGTTTTTACTATTACTAGTAGGTCTAGGTTGTATATTCTAATAACTAGATTTTCTATAAACTTTCTTTTAATTTTATTAAATACTTTATTATATTCTTTTATCTATTTAAATAGTATATCTTTCTTTATAAGTCTTGTTATTAGTTCTATATCTTTAGACTATCCTACTATTAACTTTCTACAAAAGTTAGCTAACTTATAAAATTATTATACCTCTTTTAGGTTTTTTAGTGTTAGCTATTCGTTAATTAACCTAATCTTTTCTAGATTAATCTTAATTTTTCCTAGTTTAATAATAAATCTAAGGAAGTCTATTTCTTTTATATAGAATTTATATTTTCTTATTTTAAGGAATAGTTTACTATCTACTAGTTTTTCTAGTACCTTATATATATATTATACGTGTTCTTCTTTTATTTCTAAGAATATAAGGATATTATCTAGGTATATAAATGTAAATACGTCTAAGTACTCTCTTAGTACTATATTAATTTTTTCTTAGAATACTACTAGTACGTTTATTAAGCTAAATAGTATAACTAAGTATTTATATAGTCTATATTGTATTCTAAATACTATTTTCTACTTATTACTTTTTTTAATTCTAATCTAGTAGTAGGCGTTTTAGATATCTAATTTTGTAAAGATTCTTACTCTTTATAGCTTATCTTGTATTTTGTCTATTTATAGTAATAGGTATTAGTTCTTGTTTATAATTACGTTAGTTTTTCTAAAATCTATATAAAGTCTTTTATTACTTATTCTCTTCTTATCTATAAATATAAGTCTATATACTACTAAGGATTTAGATTCTTATATCTATCTTTTTCTAATTATATTTTTAATAAATACTTGTTTAATCTTAGATTCTTCTTCTATTTTTCTATAGACTAGGCTCTATCTTACGTCTTTATTTTTCTTTAAGTCTATCGCTAAATCCTATAGCTAATATTCTAGAAGGTAGTCTTCTAGCTCTATAAGCTACTTTTCCTATTTCTTATATTCTTCTAGGAATTTTCCTTTATAGGTGTTTATATTAGCCTTTAATATATCTATTCTATAGTAATTAATCTTCTCTATTCTCTAATTAATATATAAGTTAGTTATCTATAACTATAGTCTTCCTAGTATTATATCTTATTTATTATTAATTGTTGTTATATCTATAACTATATTCTTAATTATTATTCCTTTTAGTTCTAATATAGAGGGAGCTGTTTTAAACCTAATAGGTTCCTAAAATAGTTTTCCTTTAATTATACTTAGTTATTAAGGGTATTTCTTTATTATATACTTTATTCCTTATATTTCTATAAACTTCTTTAATATAAAGTTTCTTGTAGCTCTACTATTAATTATTAATTGTACTTTCTTTCTTTAATAAGTACTTATTTTTATAATATATAGGCCTCTTATACCTTCTAGCTTTTTTTACTTAGGTAATTTTATAAATTGTCTATTCTTCTAGAGCTATAGCCTTATTCTAAGTTTATATTCTTTATATTTTAGATATTTATTATACTTATATTTATACTATAGTCCTCCTTAGATATATCTCTTAGATAGTTTTAGTCTAGGCCTTATTACTACGTAACTTTCTTCTAGTATTATTTCTTATCCTTAGATATCTTCTACTAGAATTACTCTTGTATAATTATAGCCTCTTCTTCTTGTAAGCTATATACTATTATTTACTTTAGTATTTCTATATATAATATAATTCTTATCTAGGTATAATATCTATAATACTTTAAAATATACTAGGTGTTTTAGATCTATTATTTTATTATCTCCTTCTTAGTATTTATCTTTTCTAGGTATATCTATTATTAGAATATAGTACACTACTAGTACTCTTAGTATATAGGCTTTGTTAATCTATTACGTTTTTCTTATAAAGTACTACTATTCTCTTTATATAAGTATCTTTCTTACTACTACTATATATTATTTTATCTATTCTTAAAATAGTATAAACTTTATTTCTTTAGAATTACACTCTTTCTAGTCTTTATACACTTCCTCTATACTTATAACTAGTAAGTATTTCTAAATAAACTTCTATTCTTTATTTTATTCCTTTATATCTATTATTGTATAGCTATTATAGCTATATATATCTAGCTAGGTATACTCTATACCTCTTATACTAACTTATCTCTTACTTCCTTATAGTTCTTTAGGGGAAGCTGTAGTAGTCTCTTTATTTAGTACTAGTTCTTTAGCCTAAATTAATAGAATCTAGGGCTCTTCCTCTTCTAAGTCTTCTATTAGTAAGTTTATTACTTAGGCTATTTCTTCTAGCTAAGCTTTTATTCTTCTTTCTTTTATTACTACTACTCTATTTCTCTATTATAAAAAATACCCTACTCCTTACTTACTAAAAAGATATATATAGTAGTTATCTTTGTAATAAAAGGTCTAGTAGAGTATTATATATTGTATTTCTTTACTTCTAGCTACTTTCTCTTAAGGTTTAGCCTACGCTTGTAGTGCTTCTTTCTTCTTTTTAGTTGTTTTTAACTAAGTTTCTTTCTTTAGGTCCTTACTTCTATAGTCCTTTATAAAGTGTCCTAGTTTCCTATATTTATAATATACTATGTCTTTTTTCTTTTATAATTAGTAGTCTTTTACGTAGTAGCTTTTCTTACTATAGTTAAAGCACGTAAAGTCTTTATTCTTCTTTTTCTTCCTATCTTTATTTATATTAAGGATTATAGGGTCTCTAGCGTCCTAGTTTTTAGCTTAGTTACTATATTTATTCTTCTACTATTCTTGTAGATTGTTATTAATTTATATTACCTATTATTTTAGAGTTTCTAGTGTCTTAGGTTTCTCTATATAGATTATCTTGTATTAGATTTTCTTATTTAGTTTTTGTTTAAATCGTAATATAAGAGCTAATTTATTCTATTCTATATTTTAGCTTAGTTATTTAAATTGTAATACGTATTTAGGAATACTCTTGCTTTATATAATCCTCTTAAGTTTCTCTTTAGCTTATTAGGTAATATCTATATCCCTAAATACTACTCTTATTCGTTTAGTAAAGTATTTATAACTTCTAAAAATAGCTCTAGTTTTGTCCTTCTAGGCTATTAGAGAGTATGTTGTATAGTCTATCTAGTAAGGTTCGTACTATCTTATTATATCTTCTTTAAGGTGTAATCTAATATATATTACCTTCTTTTCTTCTATATCAAAGTATAGTACTTGTACATCTATCTAGAGTTGTACTAACACTATAAAGAGTCTTAATTTCTCCCTTATTCTATTAAACTTCTTAAGGACGGGTATCTTAGGTAGTTTCTTTGTTACACTCATCTCTAGTTGTTAGGTAATTAGTTCTATTTAGTTCTAGCCTTTGATAATAGCTTTAATTTATACTTTATTCTACTTTAAGTAGTCTTGCAGTTCCTTATTCTGCGTTTCTAAAGCTTTAATTACTATTTTTATATCTTCTTTGTTGTTAATTAGTTTATTTATGCGATCCTTAATCGTTTCCTATGTAGTGCTATCCAATTCGTAGCTACTTATAGGGGCTTTTAGGTTTTTTAAACTTTCTACTATTGTGTTAGCTAGACTGTGCGCTACTTACGCTTCGCTTCTCTTAATAACTAAATTGGTAAGGTGTAACGGGCTTGCTAGGGTCAACTTCCTAGTAGCTTTAGGGGTGTTAGTGGATTAGGAGGTGATAACAAAAGCTCGTGTTGTAATCTACAATATACTGTAAACAATAGGAGATGTTTTGCAACTATCTGAATATTGTCGCTCGTGGTCAATGATTGAATTGCCGATGACATCCTAATGATGCGCATTGCTACTGACTATATACCTAGGCTTCTTGGCTGGCTTCGTGCTTCGTGTTTGCCAAGATCGCGAATCGCGAATTCATCACGTGTCCCTATTGTGGTTGGTCTCCCAGTCCAGTTCGTTGTCCCATGGATCATACGCGTTGTCGTCATCCATGGTGGGGCTGATTGGTTCGAATTGGTCTCCTCTTGTTACAGCCGTAACAATAGTATTATAAATATCCTACCTATAGTAGCTTCGCTACAACTTAAGCTAATAGAACTAGAAGATAAGCTATTAGAGTAGTATCACGATCTTAATTACGAGCCTGAACCTAAGGCTAATTATAACTAAGACACGTACTAGATCTATAGATTTGCTAAGACAAACGCACTATATAAGCGCACGATTGCGTATAGATAGAAACCCCGTAGTTAACCTTGAGATTTACTTGATACCTACAGTTGTACACTGCGAACACTTGTGATTATTGCCTAGCACCCAACCTTTAGCCACCTACTACCTTTTGACCTCTAGCCCGAACTGAGACTAGGCACCTGTTCGATATAGGCTCGTCTCTGTTACAGTTGTAGCGTGACGCTAGCTTTTTATACGATGAGTTTGTATAGCTTAGGCTGCAAGAAGTACTCTCTCTTCTTTTTAAGGTGATTGGGCACGTTTTGTGGGCGCTATAGTAGATGGGATAGAGGAGAGATTTATCAAATTAGGTGGGTGGCCCGAGTGATGGGGTGGCCCGGGTCGTGGTAAGCACGTTATACAAAGAGCTATTCTATTAGTAGGTATAGACTCCTTATTATTAACGGCTACGAGAGCTATTGCTCTGTCGATTTTTAAGATCGCTGCAAGGAGAGGAATATTGTGCTTCACTACGTGCTGGTCTACTCGTCGCACCTATTGCAGCCCCTAGATGTCGCCTGCTTCTCGCCGTTGAAGCGCAGATATAGCGACGTGATCTTAGGCTTGGCGCGCAACCGCTGCCACTATATCTCTAAGGAGACCTTCTTGCCAGCCTTTAAGACTGCTTCTGAGTAGTCTTTTACGAAGGAGAACATATAGGCAGGCTTTAGAGGCGCTGGGTTAGTCCTATATAACCTAGACGCAGTGCTATCGAAGCTTGATGTAAGGTTACAGACGCCAAAGTTATCACCGCGACAGGGAAGCGCCTGGGAGGCGAAAACACTACGTAACGCCCGCGAAGTCGAGGCTCAAAGTACCCTAATTTGACAGAGAGTAAGAAATCGTCCTAGGTCTTCTAAAAGTTCTTTAGGTGAGCAGGTTGCGCAGTTAAGTAAGGGGGCCCAGTAGATGGCACATAAAATGGTGCTTATGATAGAGAAAATGAGTAGTCTCGAAGAGGCTCTAGATGCAGCAACTAAGCGTAAGAGCCGTAAGCGGCGATACGTATGGACAGATAAGACTCTTACTATCGGCGAGGTACAAGAAGTATTAGCTGAACAGGCAGGTAGCAGTTGTAGTGACGGCAAGAGCGCGTTGAAGAGGGTGCGAGGAGAGAGGCGGTGTAGGCGTTGCAAGCAGACTGGACACAACGCGCGCACCTGTGCAGTTGAAATTGAGGATATAGATAATAGCGATACTTCTAAATGATAGATTTGCTTACTACGATTTTGAATTAATTGTAATAAATAGGCGTGATAACGTCTCGACGTCGACGCGCTGGTGGGGCGTTGGCAGCTTACCCGGGAAACACGTCAACCAAATTTTATATTTAATTTTATAGACAATTTATTTCAAGGTCTTTATATAGTTCATATTTATACAGAATTAGTCTCAAACATATTCCTAATTAACTTCTAAGACCTACTATACGGCAAAGTGTGTACCATGCGTCTCTAAGATCAAGAGACAAGCGCATAGTGACTGCTGATAGTCGTCCCAAAAACGTATTCGTATCAAAGGGCTGTCAAAAATTAGCCATGAATGTTTGGTTTCCCATGTCTGCTGCTCTTACCACAGCCTTCACCCCCCCACTTGCTTCAACCCACTTAAATGATCGAGGAATCATTTCCCTCTCGTATTCCGCACAAGCTTCGGAAACCTCAGATCTTGTGAGTGAGCCACTCGCCTCCTTGGATCTATGCAGCCGCTCCAGAAGATGCAAAATTACTACAGTGTCAAGCATGGCCTGATTGCCACCCATGCCTCTATTTGGTAACATTGCATGCATCGCATCACCCAGAACCCAAACTCTTTCGTGACCACGGCAAGGGTCAGCACTCGACTTTACTTTAGATCGCCAATTCAGCGGCGGCCTTTTGCTACCTCTAGGCTCGAAAACGTACAGGTCCGCCCCTTTGATAACATTTATGACTTTTCGACTGTAATATACATCAGGCCTTAGCTTGTATCGAATTACGATAGGAAATACTTACTACGTATCGTGCCACGGTGAAAGAGAGTCTTCCAAGAACTTCCACTTCGCTGTATTGTCCCACTCTTTGATATTGTCAGGAACCTCACTTCTTAGCATCATTAAAGAAAATGTGAAAGTGGCAGTAGAGTCATCAAATTCAAAATCGTGTAACTTATGGGTTTCCGAGGCTGCTTGTTTAGTGTCTCGGGAGGGTAAATAAGCTGATTTTCCTTAGCCGGTCATCAGTAGTTCATTTAAGATTAACGCACCAACGCAGAAAAAGGTTTTCTTATGGGAAAAACATATTATTGGGCTTCGAAGAGCTTCGTCTGGAAGCATCTGAAACTTTTCTTTGGAGAGACGCGTTTTGGTGATGAAATTGATAGCGGGAAGAGCGGTGATATTGTTCAGTCCGATTTGTTGGTTTATCTTCCCCAGTTTCAGCATCGGATCAAATGATGGGTCATAAAAAACTCACCTTGGAATGATTCCCATCTGCTGCTATAAGAATATCGCACTCACTTGAGGTTCCATCATCGAAGAGCACGCGGACTTTCTCTTCTCCCTGGTTTGAAATGATCTCATATTTAGTAAAAGTTTGGCCGAAGTGGACGATGCCTTCTCGAACCGGCTGCTCTATGATGATTTCGCGAAGTACCACACGATCCATTGGAGCCGACCCGTGGTATTCTGTACTAACGCGAGACATATCCAAAAGATGATTCATCTGATAATCGTACCATATAGGTGTGGTATGCTTCCGATCAGAAGACATCTTTCCTAGTTTTTTTGATATCCTAGCACATTGCTCTTTTGACAGGCTCTGCCGGAACGCCCTCAAACATGGTTGTGCGACGCGAATCTGGTAACCATCCCTCTTGGCATCAGCTGCAAGCCTCTCGTATATATCCACCTTTACGCCTGATTGAATAAGTCCACTAGCAAGCAAGGGACCTGCAAGCCCTGCGCCGATAATGATTACACTCAAGTGATCCATTGGGACGAAAACAGCAACCCTTAGGTTCAAGAATCGTAGAGAAATAAAGTGATGAATGAGCAAGAGACTAAATGTTATCTTTTACAACATTCTTTATAAGATATTGGAATTATTTTATTACATGCGGTTAGGTTTGTGCATCGACGGAGCAATCGGCAAGGCTTCTGAGTTTCGGTTCGGATACTTAGGTCAGTCACACCTCACCACTATCGGGCCGAAACATTGATGTCTCTAGGTCATTCTATCATTAGAAGCTGTTCGGAAATGGTATGGTCAGAATGATAAGATGTTCGGATATCTGGTCAGCACACGAGATGCCGTGTGACGAAAGCAAGTGACCGAGGTAATTACCTAAAGAATTTTCAGAGCGCGATAGTGCTGCTAGGTATTATGCTGATCCGAATAATGCCACATTCGAATCCGAAGAAAGAGATACTCCGATCCGAACAAAGCGAGCCTAAATCACGGCACTGGGTATGGATACTTGTGGATGTGTGCAGCTCCGGCCGTCCTGTAGCCTGCCGACATATAATTTGGAATTTTCCATGATTCGCATCGCCGTTGCAGACAGCCTTATAGTACCGCTGATGTCCAATTTTATGGTAAAATCGTACGCAAAATGACATTGAACAATGCTCTTAAATTTTTGGTGAGTCTTCCTCTATCTCATCTCCGTTTGTACATTCGGGTAAACGATCTTACGTTATTTATGTAAAGAGGCACGCAACGTATAAGCCACGAGGCTTGTGCGTTGACTCCCCTTCAAAATAGAGCTCCTAATCTAATGTAACGGAAAGAAGAGATGGAATGAGTTGATAGACCTCGCAAGGTACAGTTGCGGCCCCCTTTGATACGATATATTGTATAATGCCTACTGTAGTAGTTCCACGCTGCAGGAAAGGCTTATCAACACTCTGCATAGTCTCGCCAAAAGTATCACATATTCTTCTTTAGCCGTACAGTTTTCTTCAACCATCCGCTATAATGCACCTGTTCTTCGGGTAATTTTGAACTTGTCACCCGCGAAGGCAGCAACACAACCTAGGCACGCGAGCGTCCAGAGCGTTATTGTATTGGTAACGAATGTCGGATCTAAACTAAGAAGTGTGAAGATGTTCGCAGATCCTACTCGACTGTTGCCGAAACTAATCGCGTGATTTGGAGCCAAATTGGCACAGTAGTAAGAGTTAACATTCGTCCATTCAGCCGCTGTGACAACCCATCCAGCCCAACTTGTGCCTGAATCAGTACGGCCAGGTTGCGTAATTCCGAGTGCCAGGACGGTTCCATTGATACTGTTCATAAATGGACCGGTATAGGTTCGCAGCCAGCCTATCTTACTGCCCTGTATAGAAAATCTGATCGTGCGTCCTGGGTAAATCTCAATTCCATCGATCGCAAACCGTGTGACCGAAAATCAACCCAGAAAACCCCGAATGATTATTAGAATCTCATGACCTATTCAGATACGACGAAGAGATTCTTGCTTGGGTGATATAGATATGGATCGCGATGACTTCGGTTTCGCCACGGAGGGAGTTGAAGAGCTGGCTTAACTCAATGTTGCTAGAGGCGGATTCGTGAACGACTTGCATACTTGGGTATTGAGTCTGATGTAATACTTGCACCTACAAGCAGGCCTAATGACACAAATATGCTATGAAAGCAGCATTCATAAGCCGTCGGAACATTGATTTGATCAAGATATCCCTAGAATTCTTCTCAGGGAGCCATTTTAATTGGAAATACAACCAAAGGAGAGCGGGCACTCTGTTAAGAACAAGACCTTTGACAAGCACCAGAATAAGAAAACTAAGAAACGGCAGTTCTCCAGGTTAAATCTGACCTAGTCGGCAAGACGGCCACAAACCGTGCATTCGTCTGAACCATTCATCTTTTATCTTCGAAAATGGTGTTTGGCTTACCATGCTGATGCAATGCCAACGAAAGTAGGCCACTGTGTGTTCCTGTTCCGAGAAGCTTCCCGGTGTGCGCTTTCTTCCAGACTGTTTTTACCGGGCCGAATTCTGCAACATGAATATGCGACCGATATGGCGTAGATGATGTAGGTGGGAAAGACTGGACACGGAATCGGCTTGGAATGCTTATAATGAGAAATTAAGCTAGTAACCACCATTAATCATACACAAACTTAGATTTTGACATTACTGTCACGAGCAGTCTCCCCAATAGCTCATTAATACCTGTCACGCTTGCACCGAGCCCTCTCCACCTTCTTTACAAGAAAATTTTTGAAGCTTATTTGTAGAGTCCTCTTACAGATTCGAAGACTATTTAACTGTTGTAATAGTCTACTTCACTATCCTGGCCATGAAAGCAGAGATGTTTTAAACCTTTTCAAAACTATGTACGAAGTAACAAATAGACTCGAAATCCATGGATGGATACTTTTATACTGCTTGCTACCCCATACGGTACCTGCGAAATTATTACTGCCACACACGTAGATTTCTTTGGTGAATTTTGCCATTTTAAGTAGGTCATCGCAATCCGAGATATGTAGCTCTGGACGCTCTCTATGTTCCAAATTGTCGTAGGGTCTCCATACATATAATTCCAAAAAAACCAGAGGCACACAAAACGGTCTTGGTATGTTCTTTATGGAATAAAGTAATTTTGGTCGACAACTGTATAGAACGCAGAAATGTCATCGTATGATCCAAAGTGGTATGTTTGTGAGCTATCAAGCCATGTCATGCTTGTGCCTCCTGGTGTTGAGATATCAGACTGGACACTGGGATTTAATAGACTGTCGACCATGACTTGAAGTCCGTCCACTCCTGGAGGCTGTTCTGAGTCTTGAGAAAGATTAGAACTTTGTGAATCGCGTGGCATGGTAGGCTTTATTCCAAGAGGCTGCGATCCGCTTTGGTTCGAGCTATCTCTAGCTATGATCTCCTGAGAATTAGACATTGGCGTACGTGAACCAAAGGCCCCAAACATTTCAGCGACCCTTTGCATTGAAGACTCTCGACTCTTCATTACTTTGGCTTCAAAGTGCGTGCGTGTGGCAAGTCGAAGTTGGGCTACAATGTTGTTCATTGCAACAGCGAGCGAGTCGGTTTTTGCGAAGTGGTCTAGGAGAGTATAGATATCGTTGAGATAAATTGAAATTGGAAACTTTCCATCCATATCTGCGAAAAAAGCGGTGCCTAGCACCATAGCACAAATGAAGGTGGCGTTCAACACCAATGGCATTCGTTTTGGATGGTTTCGATTTTGTAGAAAGATCTTGAATAGGTCGATGATCCTAATTGCTGAATCGATGCAAGCGTCAACAAGAACAGGCATATTTGAAAGACAAGTAGATGAACCTGTTGAGTCCGGTGTCACTTGCTGTGCTTTCTCCATCAACGTGTGGCGGGTTATGAGAATTATTGTCCAGTAGTAGGCTGCCTTAAGGTGGATTAATCCCATATTGGGATATAAACCGTCAAGAGTTTCGATCTCGGTCTCAGGTGCAACTTGATCATTCGCAAGTCCCTCTTTAATGCGACGGGTCCAATCACGGTGCAGGTGACTGATCCTATCGAGCACATCTACTGAAATTCTTCGCTTCTCATATATCTCCACCTGTATGAGAGTGAAAATATTGGCAAGACCTGCGTGTGCCGAGTATGTCTCAGAAGAATTGATATCCCGTGTCTGTGTAGTCAGAGTGGGTCGGCCGAGTGAAGTACCCATATGGCCATCGAACGTGTGGATGCATCTCCATAACCTTTCTCGTACTCGTGTCTGATGAGGTGGAAAAAGAACGCCAACATCTTGCCGATGTAATCCTAATGCATGCGCAGCTTGAACAGCCAGGCTCAGAAACATATATGCTGCATTGCGCCGCGCAGAGCTCAGTAAGTACCAGACAGTGAGCAAGGAACATTGTACCACTATAATGCTCGGATTATTCATGGATCTTAACACGGTTCCATACCCATGTTGAAAATATTGGTTAGCTATATCGTCATTTTCTGGCTGTATAGCCTGTATCCCTATTGCCATGATGAGGTAATAGACTGCATTGAGCGGATGACTGGAAAGATCGGAGCTTTCGAGCCATTGGCGTAAATTTTCGATCAGCTCTTCCTCGTCTAAAAAATCCACGAATGGAGCGGATGCCAAGAGAGCGCCACGTATCAGCTTTTTTGCTTTCTCTAGTGAAGGTTTCTGTAGGACAGGCGTGCAATCGGATTGTAGTTGTAAAAGTGGCGCAACGTCGGAAGGTTGGCCTAGCACAATGCCAGGAATCGGGGCGCAACTGAACTCGCAATCTCCAACAGATACACTAACAAGACCTCGTACATCCTGCAAGAAAGATACAGTAGCCGAATCTCCTAAGAAGATATAGTCGCCTTTGTGATGGTGAATAAAACTTGGGCTCCTCGAGGCTGCTGTAGTAGAGGCTACAGTATCCCTAGACGTTGTTGGAGGAACTAGATTGTCTTCACCATTCGAAATAGCTGGAAACGTGGTTGTGCTCGAATTATCTCTTTTGTTTGCGTGATTTATGAATGTACACTGAGCGCCGACTCGTCGGACCACACACCGACCGCAGGGGTGATGACCATTGCAACGTTCTTTGCGTCGTCGACACGCTTCACATGCTTTGATACATCGCCGTCGCTCATCGTCGCCGAGGTGCTTGGTAGGCATTTCGATCTGAGTAAGACCTGCTATCATGCTGTGTGAGTTGTAATTTGGTCAGTGTAAGCACGCGTGGACAAATGTCATGCACGAGGAGATAATGACTAAAACATAGTGGCTGATTTCCTACCGACCCCGCACGTAATTTTGCGGGGAGTATCTGCTGTTCTCCGCTGCGGCTTAATGACAACCTTTTTCTTGGAGCGATCGTAGCACTGGACAGATCGAAATTTTGCATTTCTTGGCGCCTGCAAGTTTTCGACCGACCCTGCAGCCGATGCCGAGAACCTTTCCGATGGCCAAGGTGATCATTCTTGTTAAGCCCGCTCGAAACTGCGCATCTCCCTAAAAATCAGAACAACCATTACCACTTCCTTTGAAGCCGTATAGTGTGAACTAGTAGTGATGCTTTTGAGCTCTGTCATGATTCATTATGCTGATCCGTTCCGGGAGACATCCCGTGCATTGAATTTGGTGCTCAACATTTCCGAACCACAAATTGGGTACAGCAGCAGAGCCTCGCCAAACCCGCCACCATTGAAAAGCGACAATGTTAGATACTGGTGACTCAACCCGGATCGAATTGCTGCTTCTGCTGACAAAATCACTCATTTGCTGGTTCCTTGTCTAACCCGCTTTCCTCGGCTACGCTTGTCCAGTTTTTCCCCATCCATCTTCGCTCCATCCTCCCAATTCTAAAGCATGCTAGTGGCCAACTGATAGCTGTTTGTGGCAACGGCAAGTGAGTTCGTCATCTCATGGCGCTTCTGCAGTTCGGCTGCCTCTTGAGCTGAGCTTGTGTCAAATGACCGTGCCTGCTAGCTGCACTACATGCTCATCCAATGCAACATTCTCGCGCACTTCTTCCTCCGATTGACATGTAAAATCTCCATTTTCAGCTGCCGGACAGTGTCCTCTTCGCTGAGTTTGTGCGTGGTTACGTTCCACTCTATTGGTCTGAAGATCTAGCTCCAGGCTACGAAGTCTGCTCTGGAGCGTATGAATCACTGAGCAGCTGCAAGGCTGATACAATACCTATCTTCTGTTGTATAGTATAAAGGCATAAAGGGAATAGCTTACGTATTTCAGTAGACGACGAATATCTTGCTTCGAAGGGGCTAGCCGTTTTTATCAAGCTCCAACGGCAGGAAGACGGTTTATCTCGGATGTCGGTCACTCGCGCCCCGCGTCGGGTAGGGTCAAAGAATTCGGAGAGTGAAGCGAAATTAAGAACTCCCATCGGATACAAGCTCTATAGTGATTTCCGACAGACTAGACCCCTGTATTTAGTTATAATTACTTCGTTCTGGTATAATCACTTTCAAGCTTAAACTTCATTCACTTCATTCGCCTTAACTATTACTATTTTCCAGATTTATAGGCCTTCTCTTCAAACAATGTATTTTTCGGAATCGCTTCAGACAGTATGGCCCAAACGGACCATGGCGGCGCCCAGATCGTGCGTGCCACAGTTTTCCGCGGTGTAGATCGAGAGCTGGCAGTTGAAAGGATCATACTCGACCCGCCTGAGGCCACCGAGGTCCTCGTCCGCTTGAAAGCGGTAGGATTATGTCACACGGAGCAGCACGTTCTCAAGGGCGAAATACCCGTTGGCATGACCCCTATCGTCTTAGGACATGAAGGTGCCGGCATTGTCGAGAGTGTCGGCTCTAACGTGCGCGGCGTAAATATTGGCGACCATGTTGCGTTCCTCTGGAGGCCGGTCTGCCAAAATTGTGAACCTTGCGGGCGTGGCGAGCATCGCTGCAATCTCGGCAACGATGTTAATCTGGGGCCTCAGCTCAATGGCAGCTACCGCCGGCATGACACGAGTGGAGCGTCAGTAGGCTCATTACGCAGGATTGGCGCATTTGCAGAGAAAACTGTGGTGGACCAGGCCAACGTGGTTGTGGTCGATCGGGATATTCCCTTTGAAGTGGTAGCGTTAACTTCTTGTAGTGCATCGGGGGGATATGGTGCGGTCGCGAATGCTACAAGTGTTAAGGCTGGTGACACAGTTCTCATTAGCGGAGCTGGTGGACAAGGATGCGTTGCTATCCAGGCTGCGCGTATGACTGGAGCTACACGTGTATTCGCGGCGGATCGTCACCAAAGCAGGCCAGATCAAGTGTCTAGATTGGGCGCCACCGACACTTTTCTGGTCACTGTAGATGGAGAACTGATGAGGAAGGTCTTTGAGTTGACTGACAATCGGGGGGTTGATCATGCGATCATTTGTGCAGGATCAGTAAGCGCTCTCATCGAAGCTTATCGATCAACGAGAGCAGGAGGATCGGTGGTACTGGGTGGCATTCCACCAGTGAAGGCTCAGAGTATTCCACTCCTCCCAATAGAAGTGCTTGGAGGCAACGGCAAAATCCTTGTAGGATCTCAGTTCGGTGTTATTAGCCCCCTCGTTGGTATCCCGCATGTCCCCGAACAATATCGTGTTGGAAGGCTTCAACTCAAGGAGATCATCACTAAGTCTTACAGTCTTGATGAAGTGCCTAAAGGATACGATGACCTTGCCAACGCCGCACCCGGGCGAGGAGTTGTCCGATTCGACTGAAGATGCTCTATAAGGCCTGGTTCAACCGATTCCCAGTAGGAATCGTCTTGAAAGAGGACTGTGCGCCTACCAAGAAGTCGATTCCTAGTAGGAATCGAGTAATAAATTATAATTTGTGGTTTTGGCTCAATTTTAGGTTTAGTATATATCTATGCTTAGGAATATTAAAATATTCGCGCGCGCACGTATAGACTGGTATTTTGTTAGGCAATAATAAACTAAATCTTATCTATTATTACTCCATCTGATGCTTCGAACAACTCCACTGCCTTTCTTTGCTTTCCCATACAAGATTTTAGCGTGAGCACGGGCCATCACATACCTTTCTTCGCTTTTCCAGAGTAGCTTTCTTTGCTATTCCTATGCTTCGAATTAGATGCAATTTGAGGACAACGTGCAGTAGGTTAATTTGAAAAACTTTAGAGGTTTGTAAAGTAAAATAATGTAAGGATGTTCAGATATTTAGCAGCAAAGTTTGTATGGTAAGCTAGTGTTTTGGTTTTCTACGCGATGCGTATCGTGTGCAAGGAGCGTGCGCATTTCTACAGGACAACTTATTTCGCACTTATTCGCCCACAAATAGGCGCAGCGTAGCAATAAGATCCTGGCTTAGCCGACAAAACTCTCTAGCGACAGGTCCCGAATACGACGGCGACCTATTCAGGTGCCCATACCGGCCACTCACGCTAATATCGCGCATGTAGGAAACTTCCTTTCGTACAAAACCTGAACAGACCTAAAAGTCGGCCGTTTCACACCAGCCGCAGGTTGGGCCGTTACCGCCCGCACATCGTCTCTGCTTAAAATCTGTCAGGAACCCTTTTCGATTTCCACAGGTTGACACAAGGAACGAATTCGGAATGGACAGCCTTGCAATCCAGCAGATGTAATCGTACAAAAACGCAGCACGAGTGTGCCAGAAAGTAGAAGCCGCAAGATCATGCCGAATCAGTCGAGGATGCTGCGGTGCAAATACTGCAACAACACATTCCAGCGCAATGGTCATCTACAACGTCATTTGCTTCGACACTCGGGCTTGAAGCCCTTCAGCTGTAGTGTGTGCAGAAAGTCTTTCTCAAGAAAGTAGGTATTTCCATGTCGACTCCATGTTTTGGCGTAATGCTAACAATGCACAGCGATACGTTGCTTCGCCACGAAGCCATTCATGGACCACATGATTCGCAGCTAGATAACAACGGAAGCATTGTAAGAGCTTGTGTTCCTTGTGTTCAAGCTAAGCAGCGCTGCTACGGTGGAGTTCCCTGTGCACGATGTGAGCGAAGACGTTCCATTTGCGAATACAGCGGTGAGCAGCGCCAGAGTTCAATTTCCTCCATGCTGCGGTCAAGCAATCTTCTGCCAAGTGAGCCTTTGCCCGAAAATTTCGCAGAACAAGGCCCTACTGCGCCACTACCCCATCTTCCGACAGTTCCGGCGCCAGCATCCACCTCTATTGGGTCAGGCCCACACGCCTTAGTCACTTCACCGCCAAACCGCTTATCTGTTACGACTTCGTTGAGCAACTCGTTAGCAGAAGAGGCGAATAGAGAAAGCTGGCGTGGTCTTTTCCCCACACCGGATTCCATCAGCATGGGAGAGTCTGATATTTTCGCGGACTATTTCCCACACGACATGCGTTACGCCGATGAAATATCACGTGGCTTTGGCTTTCCCTTTGTGTACATGACGCACTCTCTCGAGATTCCTTCTCAAGCTCCGTATACTCTGGACCAGGGTATATCTAACCCCTGCATGCCCAACGATGGCAGTCTGGCCACGGTGGAGACCACTGGATGTGCCACTTTCATGGGATCTGGAACCGAGCCTCGCACCACTATGGACAGTAATGAAGTCAGGATACGCGCAGATCTGAACGCAACTTGCACTCCTCCGACAGACGTTTGCCCACCCTTCCCTGTGCTTCAAGAAGAAGAGTTGCAGATTGCTGGTGCTGAGCTCTTTGGTCATGTGAGCAAGATACCAGAAACCCCCTATACTACACTATGTGATTTCTACATCTTAGAGCGCGGGTATAATGACGAGTCATTCCTTCCCTCTAGATTGCTTCATGTTTTCGTAGAGCTATACTTTGAGTATTTTGATCCTCACCTTCCATTCGTACACCCGATGAGAGTGGGATCCGACGACCTATCGTGGATGCTTCTTACCGCAGTTGCTGCTATTGGTAGTCAATACTCTGACGTCCGAGATGCTCCTATATTCACTGCGGTCTTACAAAACCTACTGCGAAGAGCTACACATCCCAAAGTAAGTCTAGGCAGTCTGGATGACATCGTGATGGCTGACGAAGTAGAACCTTCAGAACACTACGCAAAGACCGGAGTTATCATTAGTACAGTGTGTGCTCTTGCGAGATGTCGGGCTGATGTTTTCCGGCTCGGTCGTGGACCAGACTGTTTTCCAGCAGGAGAAAAGTATGCTCGTAGCATTGTGTCGCGGTCTGAAGGCCCCCGCTGACTTCAGTGATGCTAACGAGTCTGCAATTGACCAAGATCCAGATGATGCATGGTTGGCGTGGTTGCAGGGGGAGGAAGTTGTCCGCTTAGTACACTGCGTGCATAGTAAGTTGAACACGAATCCCTTCATCAAGATGGGGCATCTAATATCTCGAAAAGTAATAGAGTGCTTCCAGCTTATCTTCTTCGACCTGCGTCCGCTGTTCAGACTCACAGACTTTACGCAACGACTCCCATGTAACGGCAACGCCTGGGGATGTCGCAACGCAAGACATTGGAGTGAAGAAAAGCAGACAGGATATCCAGACAGTCAGATACGACATAATGGGTCTTTTTCAACGAGAAGCAACGTTCTGAGTCTCTATGCCGACGAGAGAGCAATCCTGGATTCCATGCAATCGTCACGGCGCTTAAGGTCTCTCATAAGATCTGAGCCAGGTAAGGGCTTTCAAGGGCAAGATACATATTCCGCTCGCAGGAAGCTATTATCCTTTGGAGCCTCGGAAGACGATATTGCCTTCTTGGACGCAGTAATAGACGACGCCATCGTACCTGAATCCCTACAGATTCCCGGGATGGGATACAACGGGCAAGACCTTATGTTACATGTTGTCGCCATATTGCGGGAGATCCCGTTACGCATGATCTATGCTTCTGTAGGGTGGCAAGCAAACGGTGCTGAGATGCAAGGATCCAGAGAGAGGTTGAAAGCGTACCTGCAACGCGACCAGAGCACTGCCCGGACTTGCCTGTGGCACGCATCTCAGATATACTCGTCCTTGCGAAGTATTCGTTACCCAGCATACTATTCTTCCTTATCGCTTGTCATTGCTGTTAGTTACATTCTTCTTTACGATCAGCTCGTACAATGTCCAGCACCACAGGGGGACCTTCTCCGTCTGGACAAAGTAATCGGAAAGCCCCGTATAGACGCATGGACTAGCTGCGTCCAAGATTTCCGAGTGCACATTACCGGCATTGGCACATTAGACAATTACGAGAGTAGTCGTAGATTACTTGTCAATGCGGAGAAGATACTGCGATCTCAGAGACCATGGCAAAGTATGGCTCATGCACTTGCATGTTGTTTCTCACAGATGAGTAAAGGTCAGAAACCAAGCATTGATTAATGATGAACCACAATACGAATGAGCTTTATTCCTCACTCTTCTGAGAGAAAATACCATAGTACAACCTGAGCAGTGGCATGACTAATTTAGCCGCAAAGTGCACGATAATGTCCATAAAACCATCAAGATTAATGCGTGGAAAGCTTACGCCTCCACTTTTTCTGACCCATGGGAAAGCTCGTGATATCATAGCCGCTTCATATCTGTCACACGCCGTTTTAGTCTCTTCCAACGTCGGATGCTTTTGGCCAATGCTGGCAAGAGAGTTAAGATGAAGTAATTGGGGAAGCATGTCGGCACAATCAGCCAATACCTGGTTGCCTCCTTGACCGCGGTTCGGCTGCATAGCATGGATGGCATCTCCCACTACCCACACTCGAGGATGTCCCTCTTCGTTTCCAGTCCTTTGGACTAGCGTTCGCCAATTCGCCTTGGGCTGTGTACTCGCACGGAACTGCGTCACGAGCATGTCGGTTTTGTCGGGATCGTCTGCTCCAACATTGAGCATATGGTGGAACTCGGGCACCCAGTCCTTAATTGCCTCGAGACAAATTCGTCTGGGATTTTGGATTTCTGAAGCTTTCTTGTAAGGAAGTGCCTCGACTGGAATGTTGAGAGCCCAGTAGAAGGATGCCGCCTTTTCATCGTATTGCAGTGATTTTTTGATATCAACTGCCGGATTAGATCCACTGGCCACCTCACCCTCAGGGAGATAAAGTGCGTAGAACAATATGGTATCCTTGGAAAGTACAAGAATGGGCCCTTCACGCAGTTTTAGAGGCAATTTCATCATTCGATCGAACGGGAGGCTTCATTTCGATAAAAAAGACTAGTGGCTATCGAGAAGGTGAATGTTGTTCAAGCCAAGTTGCTTATTTATCTAAGTCGACTATCAGCTTCGCGTCTTTAGCTCCACCATGTTATACCTACCTTGGATTTTGCGCCGTCAGCACCGACAAGCACATCGCAGACATCATGGGAACCGTCCGAAAAGCAAACCTTCACTCTCTCTCTGCCGTCCTTTTGAGTGACGATCTCGTAGCGATTGAAGCCCTTTCCATATTGTATCCTTTTACTTCTTTTGATCGGTTCCAACAGTAAATCTCTAAGTACGACCCTGTTAATGGCTGCAGACTTTGTGTACGTCGGTACAAGGGTCAGGTTGAGAATTTCGTCGAATTTCGTATTGTAAATTGACGGTGCTGTTGCCTGCGAACCGGACGATTGTCCGAGCTTTGCGGTGGTCTTCTCTATGTTTGCGTTCGTCAGACATGCGCGGAATCCTGCCCTCGCTCCAGGACCTAGTCGTATCTGATAACCTTCTCTCTTCGATTTGGCTTCGTCGCGCTCGTAGATCATGAAGTCGACGTCATTGTTGCTGAGACCATTACCTAGAAGAGCGCCTGCAAGACCGCCACCCGCAATGATGACCTTGAATGCTCCCATGTGAGGTGTTGTTTCGCGATGTCGAATCTTCAATTGTGAAGGTCTGCAGAAGGCTGGAGATGAAATTTAAGATAGATGCTGACAAAAAGATTTACCTTTGACTACTGGACATATCGCGATCATCCAACTCAGTGCTTAGATGTATATAGTGCTAGTGAAGGTTCCATTACCATCCGTGATCATGCCTATAGCGGGCATCGCGCGCCAATGCGATGCCGTGCGGGGCTTAGCAAATCGACCTTCAATGCGGACATGCCAACAGAGGCCTGAGAATGCGTTTAACGGCTATATCAGAAACACTGATCCGTGTTACTTACTCCAGCTGGGACGGTTTTACCGTCAACTATGAAAGGCTCTGGTCCGTCAGGCACAACACGTGGAAGCCGTCCAGGGACTGCCATGGCGTAGCGCATGGTTTCCTTGACACAGGCAGTCTAATAACATTTAGCTGTGCACGATAATTAATCAAAGAACGTACTAGATATTGGAGTTTCTCAAGCTCAACAAGCTTGTAATCTTGCTCTGTAGCAACCCCAACTTCTCTCAACTCGTCCTTCAGTCTCTTCAAGATATTAGGGCGTTTGGTTATTTATTGGATGGCAATTGCGAGCGTAGTTGCCGTTGTGTCAGACCCTGCCGCTAGGATATCAGTCGCCTCAGCCAATAAGATTTTATCATCTAAATGTGACAAGGAATCGAACAGGATGTCGTGTTCCAAGCTCTTCCCGAAACATTTCAATCGTCCGAAATTGGACACGGTGTCCGTAACGGCGCGAAGAAGGCCTTGATACCTTGCCGCCGATTGACTGAGCTTCACCGTAACAGCAGGTGGGGCGTTGTTGACGATGACCCGGAGAATAGGAAAGTACATGAGGTCCCAGACTGATTCCGAGGCTAGGTCAAAAGACTCAAGAAATGGCGTATTGAAAGTATTGTTTTCGGCCTTAATCAGGAGATCGAATGATTCCCCAAATGCAACTTCAGTAATAAAATTAACTGTCAAGCACCTGCGTTAACTTTAGCAATGAATTTGCTTGAATCAGGAGGGGTTTGGGTACCTGAAGGCGTGATAAAAGTTTATTGCTCAGCACCTTTCGTCGAGCATGATGCAGGTCCTTATCCGTCTCAACAAAGACTGAATGTGGTGTGTTGAAAGCATCGTAGAAATACTGTTGCTTTGTAAATGTATAACGTTGCGAGTAGGTCGTGTGGTAAAGAGCGGGATCGGTAATATGTAGCTCGTTTGGGGTAATTCTTAGTGCGCGTGTGTCTGTGTACGTGGTCAGTGGTTCCGTGGTAGAGGTCGCGGCTGGTGCATACTGTATTTCTTGTACAGCCGCTCCAGAACCTCTTCTGTTTGACCGCTTTTACTCAAGGCATATAGCCACCACGTGGAGAGAGCAGCTTTGTAGGGGCCAGGGAAGGAGGCCAACGGATGGAAGTAGAGCAAGAAAACTGCCCGGAAAAGCCCCCACGATGACAAAGTGAAGACCAAATAGAAGGCGAGTTCAAGCACGGAGCGGCCTCCCAAGCTTGATCTTGCCCAACCGTCGTTGAAATAAGTGACAATGTCTGTATACAATATCTTGACCTGTGTATGGATCTGCTTTGGATCTCAGCAATAACGGCATAGTCAGTGTAGACATCAAGCCTTTAAGATTAAGCCAATCAATGACCGCGTTCAGTATCAAGGTGACTGAGTGTAGGAAATCAACAAGAGGCACCTTGACTACCTAGCTTCCGGCGGGTCGCGGTTTAGGGCGCTCTCCGACGACCAAATGGGAACTTGCACTAGTTAGCTTCCGACGGGGCCTGCGCTCCTGCGACCATTGTGCGAGCAGTTTCGGAATCCGGGTGGAGTTCGGGTAGTCTAGCGCACGCTAATTTTACCGCTCTTCCTATCGGAACAGGGCAAAGCACTCAAAGTGGACGTTGAGAGCCATATATAATAGCGGCGTAGTCCGTATCCACTCATTGAGTTATCTTTCGTCAAAGCAGCCGCATCCTTGATCATTCGGAGCTTCAACAATGACATCGAACCGCCGCGATATCGAGTTCTCTACTGTCGACGGACTTACTCTAAGAGGCTGGTTCTATAGTGGTGATGGAGAGACACATAAGAAGTATCCATGTGTTATCATGGCATCTGGGGTGAGTTCACTACGAGCATACTTTCATAATAAGCTAAGTTGGAGGCAGCTCGCTGGTTTAAAGGAACAGTTCCTTCCGACGTTCGCTGAACGGTTTCAAGCTGCTGGGTATAGAGTTTTGTTGTACGACCATCGCAATTGGGGTGCAAGTGACGGTCTGCCTCGAAACGAGACTGATCCTATCCAACAGTCGAAGGACTACTCGGATGCCTTCGACTTTGCCGCCTCTCTAGGGGATGTCGATGAAACAAAAATCATCTTCTGGGGTAGTAGCATGAGTGGAGGATGCGTCCTACACGCCGCTGCTTTCGACAAACGAATCCGAGCGGTGATCTCTCAGGTTCCCTTTGTGTCTGGGGAGGTGTTGGCTTCTGGCATCGCTCACCACGTGCCTGGATTATACGCTAGCCGGAAAGACCTCAAAGCTGGCATATCTCCAGCATTGATCAAAATGTTCGCAGAGACTTCGAAACAAGCTACAGAGGGCAGCAGTGGCGCCATGGTTCACGACCCGAACATCATACCGTTCTTGAAGGAATTAGAAAAACAGAACTTACCGTGGACACCAAACACGACCCCACAAACTCTGCTTAACGTCAGAGCCTTCGAGCCTCAAGCATTTATGCATCGCATTGCACCCACGCCGCTGCTCCTGGTCGCTGCCGGCGACGATCGTTGTGCCCCGACCTTTACGCAGCTCAAAGCTTATGCATCAGCATACGAGCCGAAGAAGCTGGAACTTCTACAATGCGCAGGTCATTTCGACCCGTATCACGGAGAGGTCTTCGAGCAGAATATTAAATTTCAGCTCTCCTTTCTTAGCGAGATTTTGTAAATTAACTTCGGTTAAGCTTTGTCTGAGGAAGGGGATAGTAAAAACGTGAAATAGCAGGGCAATAGAAACGCTAAATCTTTAAGCACAAACTTTGCTCAAGGGCTGCTCTTGTTTATCAATAAGTTAGTCCCATTCGTATTTTCATAAGCAGCCGTCGGATGGCAGAAGATCCGTCTGGGCGATGGCACTGCCCGAGCCCAAAATCGGGACACAGAGGTACTGCAACCACAAAAATCTCTTCACTCAGAAAGGGGTGCTATGTTTATGCTATCCAACGCGCTAATAGCGGACGTGCCGCCCCCTCCAGATCGGTGAATGTCTGCTTGGCCCTGCAGCTTGCTTGAGAAGACTACCTAGCGCCAGACATCTCTTAGCGCATCGTATCGGCGCGAGAGTGCTGTATCCGTTTTACTGATAGAATCAGCGACTACGTTAACAACATATGCATAGGGAAGTCCTTGGCCGAAAGCGCTAGCAATGGTTAGAACACCGCATACCTAGCTCTCTCTATCCTTTCTTGCGAGCCATAGAGGGTCCTAAGAGTAAGGCTAAATATATACCCTGGTGATTTGCCACTTCAGAGCCTAGAAGTCCTGGAATTCCCAGGAAGTTGGCAAGAGAATTATCAATAAGAATGCGAGTTGGAGCTGTCTAAATTCCTAAGCACGCTTGCAGGAGGGCGGCCGACCCGCACCAGCACAGACCTTGCTAAGGAGGCGTAGGTAGTAGCAGAGATCATAAAGAAGCTTTGTATGACCAACGTTACCCTGTACTGGAGTCCCAGCCACTTAGAAATCGAAGGAAAAAGGCCCTGGTAGCAAATACCTTAACTTTCGGTTGCATATCTTGCGTTTCAGAATCTAGCAGAGCTAATTATTAACAATAGCTAAACTGTATTTAGCTTTCATAAGAGCTTATAGGGGTATATTCTAAAAGTCCTTGCCTGATAAGGGTGTCTATTAGTACTACTAAAATGCTACTAAAACCTTAATAGGGGTGGCTGTTAGACCTAAGCTCTACTAATTACCTCTATTAAAGTTTTAGTAGCATTTTAGTAGCGCTAATAGACACTATTATTAGATAAGGGCTTTTAGAATATACCCCTATAAGCTCTTATGAAAGCTAGATACAATTTAGCTATCGTTAATAATCAGCTCTGCTAGATTCTGAAACGCAAGATATGCGACCAAAAGTTAGGGTATTTGCTACCAGGGCCTTTTTGAGATCAACTAGCACGAACACCTCACATTGACCAGCGCAAAGTCATAAGATGCTTGAGTTTTATAAGCATCTAGACGTATTTATCGTCTCAGTCTTGCTCCGTTCCTGCTAAATTAGTCTAGAGGAGTTTTCAATCTCTATGTGAAAGCCAAGTCCGCTCGGTTGTATCGAAATTCTGGTTTAGTTCATCATGCAGTGAATATTGGGTCTCTCATCGGTATGACTGCGGTGGCGGTACGTCATGTCGCGTCTGTTGGAGGAAAGTCCAGACTAGATGTCATAAAAGATGGCTTCAGCCGTAGTCGAGGAAACTAGGATGTGCAAAGGTGATCTTATCACCGGATGTAAGACAATGTACAGGCCAAAATCAACGATGGCATTGCTAATCCAAGGAACTCGTGGAGACGTTAGCCTGCTATAATTTGCGGATTGTGGATGTCAACACTGCACGTCGCATAAGTGATGACAAAAGGGCTACAGGCAAATGAATCATCTTGAATGTCAAAGCACTACGAAGCTCAATGGCGTGCAGGTATGTAGCCTGGACCAAAGCGCCTAAAATATACGATCTTGAACAGACAACACCCATCAACAACGACCAAGTGGAGAAATGCACATATAGGGATGCGCTGATACTGGCTACGTACTTATCTTAAATTCTATTCCCGAAACAACATGTAAGGAGTTGCAAGCTCGGAAACGAGTACCTTGCTTGAAGTATGTTGTTCTATAGCCTCTTTGGCAGCCGTGACATCGGACCTGTAAGGCTTGATGATACTGCAGTATTGAATGCTAGCGTATGAATTCGATTAGAAGACAATTTTCGGCATGCCGTTCATCGTGTAGACAGAAGAAGATCTGCGGAGGCTCCTGAAGCCACTAAGTCTGAAGCTTGAGAAACTCTGCAGCTGACTCCGCAAATGGTCTACCATTCAGATTTGCTCAACCGCCCGCGCCTAGTATTGCCGCGTCTGGTTTCGGCTCTAAGTATCGCATCACACCCTCGTAAGCGCTGAGATGCGTATTGAACAGCACGGTCTTGTCTCCTATAATGAAGTTATACATGAGCTGACCACCGTCACAATGTGACATGATGTTCCTCTTGCGATCTTGTACATAATCGGCAAAAGCGCGAGTACCGGCATCCAGGTGATCTTTTGAAATGAACTCTTTCAGGCGAAAAAGGCCATGCTGCATGGGCTGCGTGATATCTAGTGAACAGGCGTAGCCGTTATCATCCCCCCGATACGATGTATTGGTATCGAAAACCTCCGGAATGTCTTCATGAGATACTCCAGGCATCAAAGAATGCACAGACGGCCAGACATGAATAGCCACTGATGCAAACCTGACGTGGGGCTTACGTGGTGCAAGAGGTGGGCCAGGAGCGAGTTCGATACTGCCTTCTGAAGCTTTGATGAGATAAGCTGAGTTTCGGGTACTCCAGCTCGCCGGAGACAGCTGATAGCCTCGCAATTTGCAATGACAGTGGCACCAGTCTTCAAAGCAAGACGGTCAGCTCCTGGAAGACTACTCGAGTTAACTTGAAGTAGCAGCAAGTAGATAGGAGCACCTTACTGATCGAAATGTGCATGTGAGATAACAATGTAATCTAATTCTATGACGTCTTCAAGCAAGTCAGCAGTCGTGCAATATCGTCAAACCCTTAGTGCGCAATCTGAAGGTCGCGGTACCTTTGCGTGATCGGAAGCAATTAGCTAACAGTCCTAGTATTAGGAGAGGAAAGCAACAAGCAAAGTAAACGCCACACACAGAAAGGAAGCAGAACATACCAAAGAATTCGATTGTTGTAATCTCTTCCATTTCGAAGTTTGCGTTGTCGGGCGTGCTCAGAATGAGGGATTTTGGTTGATCTCAAATTTTGCAATCAAGTAAACAGGTCGGAATACTTGGTACAAAGGACGCGGGCGATGGGGTAGTCAGCACTTTCGGTGCAATGTCTGGGTATATTGGAGTGCAGACGCAATTGCGGGGATGGCTCGTCGGCTAAGTACCGCATTTGACATCCGGAGACGCTGGACGCTTCCAATGATGGAGTTTGTGATGATATGGTATCTCAATGCTAAGAAATAGACGTAGCTCGTCGCTCGTCGAATTGGCCTATGCCGATGCAAATGTGAAGTGCTTTCGCAGCATTGTGATTGGTCCCGCCATTGGGCTTGCCGGACCCGCCGGACCCGCGGAACACCTACGCCGGAGTCCACGGCGATGCGGATTTTACTGATGCCGTTGCTGACCTGCTACCATGCGAGTTACAACATTAGTCCTTTGCTGGCATGATACATCGCCCACACGCGGCGCCTTTGGAACTTGATCTGGAGTAGAAACGTTAACGCATTCGACGGCACACTAGTGTTCCGTTGCCTTGAGTGTAACAGCATGGCAAATCGCAAAAGTGAAGCGATTCTACTCATTTCCATTTTTTGGAGTTCGTATCAGAAAGCTGGTCGCGCAAGAATATCTTCCGGAAGATTTCACATGGTCAACTTCTCCGCATTGTTTTTTCGGAACGACTGACCAGATTCTAATCGCACGAGATCAATGTTGAATGCCACTAAGACTAAATGTGCTATTCGTTAAACGTAAGGAGAAAACAACTGAAAAGACGTAGGGTTGCGGTTACTGAATCATGCTAGCAAAGACTATAACTATTCAAGAGGTGTTAGTGTCGACCTTGATGTTAAAGACATAAGGTTAAGGGTATACGTAGCATAATATAATACAATAAATATAATTCTCAACCTTAGGGGGACTTAGTCAAGCTTCGTAGATTGAGTGAGTTAGAATTGAATAGTAGTCTTTAATTAAGTAACTAACGTGTTTTATCACTCCTCGGCCCACCCCACCAAAACTGGCGGAGCTCCAAGATCAATTGCGCCACAACAGTACACTCAAATTGGCTGAATCTTTATAGAGAGATAGATTATGTAGATTTATACTAATTCCTTCTATGTCCTTGTATATGGTACTTGCTGCACGTTAGTGGTGCACGTTAGCGCACGGTCGTTGTGTCTAAGTCCTTCTCTTAGCCTCCTTAGCTAATCTCTATCTATCCTAAGCCTATAATACGCTTCCTATAGCTATGTACTGTCTTAGCTTGTCTTTTTTCTATCTCTGGCGATTGTTTGTAGCCTCAAGTTTAATATTTTCTTGCACACCAGTTCTTTAAACTGATGGTGATATTGTCAAAGAACCGACTCGATGGTTGTGTGATAGGTTGAAGCGGGCGTCCGATGATGATGAGGAGGTCGAGGAAGAAGGAGCAGATGTATTCGTCATCTGGTGCGGCAGCTCTCGATCCGGCTTTCCTGCTTCCAAAGTCAAGTGTACCGTCTTTGCAGCATGTCGATGGCCTGGCTACTATCGAAAGACGCATTCTTTGTTACTGCAATAAAATCCTATGCTTAGGGTCTGTCAGTTCCTTTAGTCGAGCCTGTAAATTCATCAAACGCACCTTTGAACTTGTGGTCTCCTCTCGCATGGTCAATCTTCCACGAGTATTGATCAGATGCTACAACCACTTGCTCGCCGTCACCAAAACTACCTTTGTTACAGTCGTCTTCCAGATGCTGAAACGCGACATTATCATGAAGCCCATCTTCATCGTCTGAAGTACCATGTGAACTACCATCGCCATCTGGTTCAGGTATTAGATGGCTTACTGGGGAAGCGGGCAACGGGCTTAAAAACAGGTTGTTGTCGTCGATCGGACTGAAATTAAGGAAATCATCGTTAAAGCCTCCAAAATCCATGTTTAGAAGATACAAAACCGCCTAAAAGCAAAAAAAAAAGCGCATTAACTGTATGCGAGAAGACATTAAGGACAAGAACGTCTCGTTGCCCTCTGGGGCAGGCCACCACAAGACTAATCTTTGTAGCACCAGGTTACACGATGCAAACATTTATTAAGGCCTAAGCCTAAACGATATAGCGTACCTGCTTCCCTGCCTTGTGACAATCTCTGAGCTTTGTACTGTTCATGCTACATACTGCCTCGAGTCACTTTTACCTTTTGCCTCCAATGTTTCGAACCTCTGATAGTACGCACACGCGGTTGTCCGTCGTCTTTTGATTGAGCGACGATTGGCCTCGTAGTAGAAGTAACATGTCCCTCTTGCTGACGAGTGGCACGTTGAGCGCGATGTACTGATCCAAGGCCGTGCAACGTGTCAGCTGTCAACTGCGTCATAGAGAGTGGTACCGTTGTGGTGGAGGGTGGCACCCTAGTTTGTTTTGTTTTGACAGGGCTATGCTTTTCAGCAGCTCCGTGCGTTTGTGATACCTGAGGGCATTCATCTGCATCATCGCTTTCATGAGATTCACTGAGCTGCCCAATCTGCTGGCTAGGAGGCGGGGACAGCGATAGGCCCAGCTCTTTTGGCAAAAGCTCGAATTTCGCGCGCTCTGCCTCCACTAGCTCGACCATCGAGGCTTGCCATTCCTCGTCGTAGTGCTCCAACGCCTCTGCGCATTCTTCTACGGCCCACTGAGCGATTCCTAACTGCATTTTCAGGCATAGTCTATCTGCTGCGCTCACCGACTGCAGTGCTGGGTTTTGCGCGAGTTCTGGAACCTGGCAGATGAGATCTCGTGTGATCTGGGCTACTGTAGACACGGGCTTGGGATTAATCCTGCACAAATCTTCGAAATTAAATCGTGCTATGCATGGGTGCTGCAGATTTGGTCCGGCGAAGTCCGAGACAAGTGAAAGTAAGGCTTACCATCCAGCATGCTCGGAGCGTGCAGCGTAGTTATCCTTGTGCGTGTCTGGATATTCGTGAAGATAGTGGTCCATTGTCGTGCTGTTAAACTCTTTAGTATGGCGTCGTACGTAGTCTAGGATCTGTTGTTGTAAGATGATGGACTGTTCCTCTGCTGCCTCGCCATACTTCTCCTGCAAGCCGGGGATAGGATCTCTTCGTAGAAGAGTCTTGTTATTGTCACGATCGGCGACTTTCGTAGGCTCTCGGTTTATCCACTGACTAACACGTGATATTGTGGTGCTCATAAGTTTTCCTTCCTGTTTTGTAGTCTTGAGAAGTGCCTGGATGTCGAAGAAGCAGTAGACTGGATCCAAGACAAGATACTGGTACAAATTGTGGTATACATCATCGCCGATAGCCGGCAGAAAGTCTAGTTGACGAACACTCGAAGGCTGGGGCACTGCGTCGGATTTAAGGCTAGGGTAGAATAGGCCTTGCACATCTTCTCGACTGTACGTCGCCGGTAAACTTGCTAGCCTGTTCCAACCCAGTAATTGGACATCAAAGCCGAACTGGCTATGAATTTTGGAGACAACCTGAGTCACTTGGTCGAATGCGGCGAACCAATACTATAGCGTCACTTAGTAGAGCTTTGTAGACGGGCTTTACTCCGCTTTGCACTTACGTCGTCAATTCTGCAGCTTGCCATCCATTCAAATGTAGAGATCGTGAAGGTAGATTGCCCAATGGAAAACTGGCGCCATCTTGTAATCATTGGGTTCCAGCGATCATTTTTCCACAACGTAGCCAACCGTCGGACTGGAAACTTTGCTCGACCGCTGAGCCCAAGGTGCTCTTTCATTTGCTCCACTACTCTGTTAGAATCTTGGAATAGCTTGTCATGGTTGGATGATAATGTCGCGAGCTCCGCCCATATCTGGCCATGGTTGTCTGGCAAAATAGTGTCTTCTCGATTCGCTCGTAGTTTGATGTGCAGCTGCGGTGGTAGCGCGTCTGCCCTTGGGGTTAGCTCGCCTTCGCTAGCGTGTGGAGGGTCAAATACGAGGCAGCAGGTCAACTGACTATGGATTTGCCTCGGTTGAGATGGCGCCAAACCACAACAGGCATATTAACCGCTTTCAGCTGAAAAATAAAATTCTCATCTTAACTAAACGAAAGTTCATAGTTAGATAAACTTTTCTCTAACAATAGATTAACTTAATAGCTTATTTATTGTTACGGCAGTAACAAGAGAAAACGAGATGGAGCCAATCAGCCCACACTCCGTTCCTAATGAGGCATGGGATGAGCGGGGTAACGACCTATGGGACAATGAGCTTGATTAGGAGACTAACTACAACAGGGACACGTGACGAATTCGTAAATTCGCGATCTTGGTAAAAACAAAGTCGCAAAGCTATTATGTAACAAATTTGTAAATTTACGATCTTAGTAAATATAAAGTGTTGCGAGATGCGAGCTCAGGAATGAGTGGGAGATGATCATTGATTGAAGAGCTATCTGAGCTGGGCTACTTATATACAGTGGAGCAGCTCGAACGGCTCGTGCGGCTCGCTTACTGCTGCGGGCTTACCTGAATCGTATGGAGCGAAGCTCTAACTTGCGACACACCCCCCAGGTGAGCTGCGCAGTAGAGCTGTTCAATGAGTTTCGTAGTAGTCATCTGAACTTGGTTGAAAACACCTTTACCTGCGATTCTGTTTGTTTTGGGCTCGTGCGCGGGTGCCAAGCGCTTATGCGCTGCGCGCAGTATATTCAGAGTTTTCTTAGCCTCGTAAACTCTTTAGTAACTATTATTATAGCTATTGTAAGTTGCTGTTTTTAAAGCTTTTAAAGCTTACTTTTTATATTAGCAATTGTTACACTAACTCGTTCTTGTAGAGCAAAGCTAAGAAAGCTACTCGCGCTTATACATCTTGCTCCTATACTACCTCTAAAGCTACTACTACTGCTACTACTACTACTACTACTACTACTAAGAAAAAGAAGAAGCGTACTAAAAAGACTCTAGTACCGCAAACGCCCTCGCCCCTACCTTTTTATGCCTCCTCTCCTAAGGGGGTTGTAGGTGCTCTCTATAAGGAGCCCTGCCTCTACTACGCTCGCAGCGCGTTAGTAGGCTACTCTAATAGGAGCTACTATAACTCCCTTAAGAAGGGGGTTCAGCGTTATATACGCTGTACTACTAGTAGCTACAGCTACGTTCCTATATAAGTTAATTTAAAAATTTTACTCTAGCTCTTTAATTTACTACTTTAAGAGCTACTCTAGCTCTTTATCTAATATTAGTTAACTAACTCGTATTATAGCCCTAAGATCGCTTACCGCGCTACTATTACTCTTGTTACTACCTAGGCCTATAAAGCTCTAGAGAGGGAGCTTAAGGCTCTCTAAAAGACTTTCTATATGCTACTTAGCAAAGTTATAGAAGAGACTCTAGGTCTTTAGACTTCTTTACTACTCCTGCCTCCGCCTCTACTTTAGCTTACGCCTATACCTACGCCTACTACTACTACTACTCCTACCTCTACCTACAATCTCGCTACTACTACGCTCGCTAACGCTACCTTTATAATAAGAGCTATTACTACTCTACTAGCTAGGGACGCTTAAGCTAAAGAGGCTTTTACGCGTCGTCTACGCGTAAAGGCACTTCTTAATAAGTTTATTAATCTTATATTTTAAATAGATACCCTATTTTAAGCTTAGCTCTAAGCTTTAGCTCTACACTTTAGCGCTTTAATTTAAAGACTTCTTTATAGCTCTATACTCTACTTTTATAATTCTTGTAACTTAAGCTTAGCTTATATATCTTTAAGGTTAAAGTAAGCTTTAAATCTCTTAAACTACTACTCTAGGAGGTGCTTAGTTAGGCTATCTACTAGTATCTCGCTCGTTAGTATATAAGAGACTTAAAATAAGCCTCTAGTGTACTCTTGTCTTAGCTATATATTCTATATATCTACGTAACGTAAGCGCGTTGTTACTCTCTTATTTTTACCTACAACAAGTCTAATTATTTACTAATTATTATAGAAGATTGTCTAAGTAGCTCCTAGGTCTAATATAAGCTCTTAAAAGAGCCTTTTTAGTACTATTACCTCTTTACTTACGTACTTAAGCGCAAGTAGCTTAGCTTTAGTAGTAGAGGTAGTTACTATAGCTTGTTATACTACCTTCTATATTACTACTCTACTAAAGAGTATTATAATATAGCTATAAGATAAGTAGCGCGTTACTAGATTGTTAGTAAACGACGCGTCTCCGCATATAAGTAGCTTAGTACCTCGCTACTTACTGTCTCGCTACTTGCTATCTTACTACTAGCTATCTTGCTACTTGCTATACTAGACTAATAGGTGCTAAGTTCTATATAGGTAAATAATAACTTAGTTTACTGCTTTAAGATACTTTTAGCTTAGATTTATAAGATATTAAGAAAGCTTAGTAGCTGTAAATACGACGTCTAGTCGCACTATTATTGCTGTGTACAAGATAGATCTTACTCGCTCCTAGTAGTCCTTGATTTTACGCTTTAAGGCCTCTCCTTTACTTAGCTACAGCTCCTCTACTAGTAATAGAGTTGCTAGAAAGCTTATAGAGCTTACAAGATTAAACTTTTTTACTATCTTATTAATATACTTATTGTAGACAAGCGTAATAGTCCTATCTAGCTAACTCTATATTACTCGTACGCCTAGGAACTAGTTTACTAAGCCTTTATCTTCTATATTGTATACTTGTTTAATTCTCTTAACAATTTAGCAAGCTTCTAATTAGTAGATTATATAATATATTACTAATATATTGTTAACGTAGAAGAGAAAGAGTATTTTACGCTCCTTATTATAGAATAAGCACAGCTCTTCTTTTAAGACTATAAGACTAGCTTGTTTAAGCGTTCTTAAGAGCTCCTTATACTAGAGAAGTAGCAAGTCTTTAAGGCTATACAGCGCTTAATTAAGCTTAACGCACTTACTAGCTACTTTAAACCTATCTAGGAGCTCGTAGATAACTACTAGTTAATAATCTCTATATACGTAGAGGAAAGCTCTAATAACGTTATACTAAGCTACTTCTAGGTCGAACTTAGCTACAATCGCTATTGCGGTTTAAAACGAGCGCGCTACTAACGTAGCAGCGTAAGTTAATTGTATTAAATTAATTATTTAGAGGTCTCCGCGCACTATAATCTAAGCTTTACACTTAAGAAAGTAGCTATCTTAGTCGAGTTTATATATAAAAACCTACTTTAGAGGTAGTAGCTAATCGCTCGATTACGAGCGCTCTATCTCCTCCTAGGTGCTAGCTACTAGCAGCGTATTAATCTCTTTCTAAGCTACTTATTTAAAGAGCTACCCGTGCAGGTACGTATACAAGTACTTCTAATTCTGTAGTAGTAGTAGTAGCTTATCTTAATATAGATAAGCTTATAGCTATAGCTAAGGCTATAGCTTAAGCTAAGTAGCTACTATAATTATAGCGTTTACTATAGCAAGCTCTGTATTTAAGTTATAGTCTATTAGTACTCGTAGGAGTAGCTCGTCTAGTATACTACTCTATTTACTCTACTCTAGTTTATATAATAATAAGTAAGTGCTTAAGCTTCTAGCGCTATTGTCTAGCTTGTTGTTTTAGAGTCTTTAGCTTAATTACGTTAGCGCTAGCTATTACTAGCGTGTGCGCTACTAATAAGCTCTAACTATATTATTTAGAGCTATATAAGATGCGGCTACTTAATAAGAGATAGTATCTACTTTATTTAGAGCTATAGAAGCTATAGCTACTTAAAGAGAGGTAGTTTAATAAGTAGCTATTTAATAAGTCGAACTCTTATCTATTAGCTACTCTAAGGCGCTCGCTTCTCTAGTTAATTGTAATTCCTAGGAGCTTTTAGATACTTCGCTGTATTAATTTCTATAATTAATATTAGTACCTATGTACTAAACTCCTTTAGGTTTAGGTGTTTACTCTAGAGTTTAAAGGCTACTAAGCTTAGGTTACTCTATATAGATTCTATATAGTTTACTAGCTAAGCTTACTACCTATATAAGATCTACCCCTTGTTCTACTAAGATAGCTAGCTAGCTAGCCTAGCTTTTAGTATTACATAGAGCTCTACCCCCTAGATTTTACTCTAGGTGCTCGCCTTACTAGTTACCTTCTAGGATTTAAGCTACTTTACAGAGCTAGTTATATATATTATCCTAGGTCTCTCTTACGTCGCGCGCTACGTCTTTATATAACACGTTAACAAGTTTTTAAATTTCTAGCTTTAGGAGCTCTTAATAAGCTTTACTCCTCTTGTTATAGAAGAGCTACTTATTAAACGTTACGTTACGCGTTATAATTACCTAATCTAATTCTAGGACCTATATCCTATATATATTAGATGCTCTATATCCTACTAGATATCTAATATAGCCCTAAGGGCTTATTTTAAAGCCTCTCTTATTGCGCCTAGCTACTTACTCCTTGTTAAGTAGATATACTTAGCAGCTATAGGCGTATACTCTACTCTAATCTAGCTAAAGGTCTACTATAGTAGCTCTTACTTACTTAAGCTAATAGTATCTAAAGTACTATCTAAACTAGCTATTAAGTACTATATTAGGAGCTTGTATATTATAAGCGTAGCTTAGGCTTATATTATATAGCTACGTAGCTACCTCTACTATCTCTAGCTAGAGCCTTTCTAGTAGGTTAGCGCTTATCCTTATCTTAATTACTTTTGTTATTATTTCTTAACTAGCTCTCTTAGCTCCTCTATTTAGCTCGTGTATATATACTAGAGTGCTCTTAACTATAATCTCTTCTTATTTAGCCTAAATCTAAAAGCGCGTCTTACCTCTCTATAAGAGCGTTACTACTTTATTATCTTACTAGAGTACGCACGTATAGAGCTTATAGCGCGTTAGTAGTAGCTTTGTAAAGCTTTTAAATACTTTTATTATCTTTTAGAGCGTTTTACCTTATAATAAGTAGGTATAGAGCTTACTACTATACTCGCACTTAAGTAGTATAGTCTAAACTTCTCTAAAGTAGCTAGTAGGTATATTAAATAGGTCTTACGCTACTCGCTAGTATAGGCGTAGGGCTCTCTCTCTAGGCTACCTTAAGATAACTTACTTAGCGTAGGCTATTAAGTAATACTTATACTTAATGCGCACTATCCTATTAATACGCACGTTTCTTACGCTTGTTACTAGCGCTCGCAGTACTTCTAGTCTAAGATAACTAGCTCTAGCGTGCTAGAGCTTTTCTAAGTTACTTCTAGGCGTTATGCGCTATAAGTTAAGCTATTAATTAACTCGATTACCTTAAGTTACGCTTATAATAGTTAGATAAAACGTAATAGGCTTGTATTTAATAAAAGTAAGATTATATTTACGTATTAGCGTCGCTAGTATAATACTCTCTACTAGCGTTCCTACTCTTAGAGTTGCGTTAAAACCTTAATACTAGGCTCTAGCTTACTATAATCAAGCTTTAGATACTATATTAATATAAAATCCTTTAACTACTACTACTTTATAAAGCACAAGATTCTCTATACGCTTACTATAAGCTCTATTTAGAGCGTTCTTAAGGACTTAAGTACCTTTACTAAGTATTAGAAACGCTTATATACCTACTTTTACATAGCTTACGCCTTTTACTCTTATAAAGGAGCCTAGTTCTATAAAACTTATTAAGTTAACTAGGTAGAGAGTAGCTCTATTATTAAGTATAGTACTCTTAGAGAGTAGGTAAGCGTCGAAATCTAGCGTTAAGTAGGCTCTAGGTGCTAGCTTAATAAGTTTACCTAAGTTAATAAGTATGCCTAGGTCGATAAGTACTACGTTTAGCTAGCCTAGGTAGACTAGAGCCTTTAATTTAACTAACTCTAAGCTAGCTTTAACTAGTTCCTACAAGGGACTAGCCTACTTTTAAGTTACTAAGGTTTTAACTACTATAAAGCGCGGCTTATCTAAACAAGCCTGTATTTTTACCTTTCTATTATCGTCTATTTTAAATAGATTACTAGTAAGCGCTACTTATACCTATCTACAATCTTGTAGCTTCTAGTAGTAAGCTTAGCTATATAGGTAGTTGTATTTTAAGTTAGTACTTAAGCTCGAGCTTAGCTTAGATCTTCTAAACGTTACAAATACGCTAGCTCCTTAATTAGTAGTTTAGAGTTTATACTCTTATAATAGAGCTAAGTAGATACTACTAATTTGCCCTAGCGTAAGTGCCTTTAAGCCGAGGACTAAGCTCTAGATTACTAATTAGCTTATTATCTAAGCCTAGTCTAGAGCTAGCTTTAGCGTTAACGCCTCTAGGAAATCTTACACTACAAGCTTGCCTATTACCTCTATAATATTGTACGCGATTATACGCTAATACAGGCGTAGCTACTTATCGTACTAGAGCTCTAGCAATTATCGTCCTTAGCAAGCCTTTTGTAGATAGGCTTAGTATTAAGCTTAGATAAGATTACTAGCGCTAGTATTAGATAGGGCTAGTAGGCTCTTTAGCGTTTAGACGAGCTCTTGTAATATAGCTTTATTATTTGCGAGTAGAGTTATCTTAGCTATTACTAGATAACTTAGATTAACTATAGCGTTTACCTAGGCACTTAGAGCTCTAAGGCGTACTGTTTGCGATACCTAGGTATCTTTTATAGCCTAGTATTTCTCTATCGCGAGCTTATAGGCAGCTACCTCTTCTACTATTACTAGGCTCTTTAGTTTAGGTCGAACTAGTTCGTTAGCGTAGATATTAGAGACGTTATTAGCTTCTAGATTAACTAGCTACTAGATACCTAGCTTAAGAGCGTTATAATAGAGTTGTATAAACTATACTAGCTATTGTAAGCGCTCGTTAAGTAGGGCAGTACCTTTATTAAGTAGAGTAATCTTGCTGTAAGATATTGTAAGCGTTTAAGTAATAGATAAGATAAGATAGGATAAGATAAGAGTATACTAAGCTCGCGATCTCTTACTATAGTGTACAGGATAGAACTATTAAGTAATTTTTAGCGCTAGGCTTATAACTATTGTAAGATACGAGCTTAGGAATAAGTAAGAGATAATTATTAATTAAAGAGCTATCTAAGCTAGGCTACTTATATATAGTAGAGTAGCTCGAACAGCTTATACAGCTTACTTACTACTACGGGCTTACCTAAATTATATAGAGCAAAGCTCTAACTTGCGACATAAAGTAGTAAAGTCGCTAAGATAATATTACTATATAGTTAGTAGTAATAAGTATTATTAGGATAGTATTAGTAATTCAATCCTTTAACTACAGAACGCTAATACAAGATAGTTATAGAATATCTTCTATTGTTTATAGTTATTATAGATTACTATATAAGCTTTTGTTATTATCTCTTAATCTACTAACTCTTATAAGATAGGTACCTATAGTTAATAATAGGTAGCCTATTATACCTTACTAATTTAGTTATTACGAGAAGCAAAGTATAAGTAAGCGTATAGTCTAGCTAATATAATAGTAGAAAGTTTAATTAAGAAAGTAGCTAAGGTACCTATAAGTAGTTATAAGTTAGATAATACTATATAGAAGGGAATTAGAGAATATATAAATAACCTAATCTCTAAAAAAGAAAATATAAAGATAATAATTAATACTTTAGAAACCTAGAATAAAGAGCTTTAGGAGCACGCAAAATAAAATAAAGCTTAGATTAAAGCTATTATTAAAGGATAGAATTAGATAGAGCTAATTACTTAATAATTGGAAATAAGTATAATAAAGAAACTACTAAAGATACCTATACTTAAAAAGTTAATAGAATAAAAGAGAATCTAAGACCCTTTATAGCTTTAGTATAACTCTAGATTAATATATAAGTACTATACTTTAATAGAGAAGATAAGAAAGTAATATATATTAGAATATACCTTAAAGGAGATATAATAAGATAGTTTAAACTTATAACAAGGGTTCGTTAAACACTCGAGACTCTTGTAAACTCTAGTACAAGTTAGGGGTAGGGCTAATACACTAAAGATTATAATATTATATAGTTATAATCTAAAGTAGGGCTAGTGCGCTATATAGGCGCATAAAAGGCTTAATACTTACAAAGAAAGTAAAGTAAGTATTATTCTCTCTTAGATACTAGTAGTACTATTAAATACTATCTATTATCCCTTTACTATCTCCTATAGCCTATAGTAAGTACTATTATCTTCTAGCTACTTCTTAATATAATAATACTTCTTTACTAATAGTCTAGAGATAATAATAATACGCTCTTTACAACAAGCTACAATAATAGAAGAAAATACGTAGTTAATAGTTAAACAAGACCCTATATAGAGCGTAAGTAGCGCGTAGCTAAGTTACGCACTAAGTATACTAGTAACAATTAAAGAACGTATTTATAAAGTAACTACTAGATATAATAAATTAGCTTAACTACGTATACTCTACGCCCTAGAAGATAAGATTATACGTCTAGAATAAGAATAAACTACTCTTTGCGCCGTAACCCCTAAAAATAACTCTAAGGTTACTATTATTACTTCTTAAAAGCGTAATATAGACTCCTTAGTTAATAATATACGCGTAAAGCGTATACTTTACTCTAAAGAGCCTATAGTATATAAAGGTAAATCTCTAAAAAAATACTAAGAGTACTATTACTTGTATAAAATAGTATTTTACTTTATACTTTAAGACTTTAAGGTAAAAAAAGATAAAGTCCTTTAGGCTATATAATACCTTAAGAGAGACCTACGTAAATAATAGTATACGTATATTAAGTGTAATCTAAACGTAAACAAACTTCTTACTTAGGAGTACTTTAAAAAGTACTTACTAAACCTACTCTCTAACCCTATTAACTATAGCCTAGAAGTAGTAATAGTATACGCTATAGCTACTTAATATAAAGAATAAAGCGTAAGATCCTTTACTAGATATCTAGATATCTTTAAAGACTAGCTTCTTTAGTATATAAAGAAATAAAAGATTTAGTACCTCTTTTTAAAACTATAGCCTAAACTATAAAAGGTAATTACTAACTATTATTAGGTCCTAGTAACAAGAGAAAACCTTATTACTTTAAGCTTAACGCTTAAGTATAACTTATATAATATAATAAAATTACAAGAGCTCTATATAAATAGTGTAGGTAAAGAAAACTTAAAAAAGGCCTAAATAAAAGAGGATACAAAGAACCCCTAAAACAAGTTAGTAGATAAGTCTACTATTAAATACTTTAAGTACTACAAAAAGAGATACTATACTAGTAAGTACTATAGTAGTAACTCTAACTATATTCTAGTCTATATAAACTAAACAAGAAAAAGCCTAGCTTTATTATTAGCTTAAAGATAGTAAGGCGTAGATTAATTAATATTTTACTAGGTATATAGTATATATATAGCGTAGCTTTAGGCTTAGAGCTAGAAATAAAGCTTTAGGTTATTCTAGACCCTTAAGTAGATATTAGTCTTATTAGTTAGTAGACTATAGTAGAAATAGGACTAAAACTAATCTAAGACGCTAAGCTCTCTAAACTAGGCTAGATAGGGGTATAAAGGTAGAACACCTATACTACTTATAAGCTTTAGGTACGCCTTACTAATAATAATAAAGTAATACGTAAGTCTAAGATTATAGTATATAGAGTAGATAAAGAGAGAGTAGTACTTTTTTTTAGAAATCTTTTTCTTAAACAAGAAAGGATATAACTTAACTATAGATTATAAATATAGTGTTAGAGATATATATTATAGCTATAACAAGAGAAAACTAATTTAAGCTAATTAGCCCTACTATAGATAACAACAGCGCGTATAATCTATAGGGTAACAAACTTAATTAGGAAGCTAACTATAATAGGGATACGTAATAAATTCGTAATTCGCGATCTTAGTAAATATAAAGTATAAAGCTAAGCACGTAATAAATTTATAATTCGCGATCTTAGTAAACACGAAGTATAAAGTTAGCTAAGAAGCCTAGGTATATAGTTAGTAGTAATGCGTATTATTAAGATAATATTAGTAATTTAATTATTAACTATAAGCGATAATATTTAGATAGTTACAAAACATCTCTTATTATTTATAGTATATTATAGATTACAATATAAACTTTTGTTATTATCTTTTAATCTACTAATAACTCCTAGGTATTAGAAAGTTAACCCTAGTAACACCTATTACACCTTGCTAATTTAGTTATTATAAGAAGCAAAGCGTAAGTAGCGTATAGTCTAGCTAATATAATAGTAGAAAGTTTAACTAAGAGAGTAGCTAAAGTACCTATAAGTAGTTACAAGTTAGATAATATAGTATAGAAGGACATTAAAAACTATATAAATAACTTAATCTCTAAGAAAGAAGATATAAAAATAGTAATTAATACTTTAGAAACCTAGAATAAAGAACTCTAAGAGTACGTAAAATAGAATAAGGCTTAGATTAAAGCTATTATTAAAGGATAAAACTAAATAGAACTAATTATATAACGCCTAGAGATAAGTGTAATAAAGAAACTACTAAAGATACCTATACTTAAGAAATTTAATAAGATAAAGGAGAAACTAAGACCTTTTATAGCTTTAGTATAACTCTAGATAGATATACAAGTACTACACTTTAATATAGAAGAAAAGAAGGTAATATATATTAGGATACACCTTAAAAAAGACGTAATAAAATAGTTTAAACCCTACTAGATAGACTATATAATATACGCTCTAATAATATAGAAAGATAAAACTAGAGCTATCTTTAGAAGTTATAAATACTTTACTAGACGAATAAAAGTAGTATTTAGAGATATAGATATTACCTAATAAGCTAAAGAAAGACTTAAAAAGCTTACGTAGAATAAGAGTATTCTAGAATATATATTATAGTTTAAATAACTATTATAAAATATAGAATAGAATAAATTAGCTCTAATATTACAATTTAAACAAGGACTAAACGTAAAAATTTAATACAAGATAATCTATATAGAAAAACTATAAACACTAGAAGCCCTAAAGTAATAGGTAATATAGATTAATAATAATCTCTAAGAATAGAAAAAGAACAAGTATAGAGGTTACACCTAGAACTATAATAAGGGAGACCCTATAATTCTTAACACTAATAAAGATAAAAAGAAAAAGAATAAAGACTTTATATACTTTAATTATAGTAAGAAAGGCTACTACGTAAAAGACTACTAGTTGTAAAAGAAAAAGGACTTAGTATATTATAAATATAGAAAACTAGGACACTTTATAAAAGACTATAGAAGTAAAGACTATAAGAAAGATAAGGAAGCTTAGTTAAAAACAACTAAAAAGAATAAAGAAGTACTACAAGTATAGGCTAAACCTTAAGAAAAAGTAGCTAAGAGTAAAGAAATATAATATATAATACTCTATTAGACCTTTTGTTATAACAATAACTACTATATATATCTTTCTAGTAAGTAAGGAGTAGGGTATTTCTTATAATAGAGAAATAGAGTAGTAGTAATAAAAGAAAGAATAAAAGCGTAGCTAGAAGAAATAGCTTACGTAATAGACCTACTAGTAGAAGATCTAGAAGGGGAAGAGCCCTAGACCCTATTAATCTAGGCTAAAGGACTAGTACTAGATAAAGAGACTACTACTATTTCCTCTAAAGAACTATAAGAAAACAAGAAATAAGTTAATATAAAAGATATAGAGTATACTTAGTTAAATATATATAGCTATAATAGCTATATAATAACAAATATAGTAGAATAAAATACTAATTAGAAATTTATTTAAAAATACTTACTAGTTATAAGTATAGAGGAAGTGTACAAAGACTAGAAAGAACGTAATCCTAGAGTAATAAAGTTTATAACATTCTAATAATAGATAGAATAATATATAGTTATAGTAGGAAAAATTCCTATATAGAAAGAATAGTAATACCTTACAAGAAAAATACAATAGATTAATAAAGCTTATATACTATAAGTACAAGTAATATACTACGTCCTAGTAATAAAAAGACCTAGTAAAGATAGATACTAAGAATAAGATAAAGAGAGAATAAATCTAGAACATCTAGTATATCTAGAAACTATATAGGTATTATATTTAAATACACACTACTACTTATATAGAGAAGAGAAAGTACGAAACTACGTATAGCTAAAAAGAGGATAAGACTATACAAGGGTAATCCTAAAGAAAGAAATTAAAGGATAAGAAATAATCTAGATTCCTAACAAAGAATATATATTAATTAGACTAGGACCTAAGTTGTTAAAAGAATACGTTAAAGAAATACGACTATAGTACAAGTATATATTTAATAAATACCTAAAATATAAGAACTATAAGTATAAAACAAGATAATAGCCCTAGAAGAATAAATAATTTAGAGAAAGACCTAAGCAAGAAAAACTATAAGGTATAATAGGCCTACACGTTATAAAAACAAGTATATACTAAAGATAGAAAGTATAAATTATAGTTAATAGTAGAGCTATAAGAAACTTTATATCTAAAAAGTTTATAGAAAACTAAGGAATAAGTTATATAATAAAAAAATACCTTTAATAACTTAGTATAATTAAAGGAAAACTATTCTAAGAACTTATTAGGTTTAAAACAGTACCTTTAACATTAAGACTAGAAGGATTAGAAATTAGAAATATAGTTATAGATATAACAATAATTAATAATAAATAAGACGTAATACTAGGAATACTATAGTTATAACTAGCTAACCTAAGAATTAATTAGAGAATAGGAAAAATTAGCTACTTTAAGAAAGAGATATTAAAAGCTAATATAACTATATATAAAGGATAGTTCCTAGAAGAATATAAGAAATAGGAAAAATAGCTTATAGAACCTAAAGACTATCTTCTAGAATATTAACTATAGGATTTAGTAATAGACCTAGAAAAAGATAAAGACGTAAGATAGAGCCTAGTCTATAGAAAAATAGAAGAAGAATCTAAGATTAAACAAGTATTTATTAAAAACGTAATAAGAAAAAGATAGATACAAGAATCTAAATCCTTAGTAGCTGTTATGTAGTAGCTCTACTCCACTGCGCTAAACAAACCTAAAAAGGTAACCGAGTATTTAACAATGTTGAATACAGGAGTAGAACAGTATATATTGCCTAAGGGCCCTCGCCCTTGCTTGCGCTTTGCGCAGCTACGGCCTACTACGGCCTATAGCGTGATAGTAGCGTATAGACTTATATTTATAGACAAGAAAGGGATAAGTAATAAAAGACTTTACGTAGATTTTAAGAAAACTAACGCAATTATAAATAAAAACTAATACCTCCTACTATAAATAGATAAAATATAAGATAAGCTATAAAAAGTAAAGGTCTTTATAAAACTAGATATCTAAAACGTTTACTACTAGATTAGAATTAAAAAAGGTAATAAATAGAAGATAGTATTTAGAACATAATATAGACTATATAAATACCTAGTTGTGCCTTTTAGATTAATAAATGCACTAGTAGTATTTTAAGAAAGAATTAATATAGTACTAAGAGAGTACTTAGATGTATTTATATTCGCATACCTAGATAACATCCTTATATTCTTAGAAATAGAAGAGGAATACGTATAACATATATACAAAGTATTAGAAAGACTAGTAGAAAATAAGTTATTTCTTAAAATAAGAAAATACAAATTCTATATAAAGAAAATAGACTTCCTTAGATTTATTATTAAACTAGGAAAAATAAAGATTAATCTAGAAAAGATTAAGTTAATTAATAAATAGCTAATACTAAAAAACCTAAAAGAAGTATAATAATTTTATAGGTTAGCAAACTTTTATAGAAAACTAATAGTAGGATAGTCTAAAGATATAGAACCTATAATAAAACTTATAAAGAAGGATATACTATTTAAATAGATAAGGGAATACAATAAAGTATTTAATAAGATTAAAAAGAAGTTTATAAAAAACCTAGTTATTAGAATATATAACCTAGACCTACTAGTAGTAGTAAAAATAGACGTATCTAATTTAGTCTACAGAATAGTACTAATATAGGAAGACCTAAGGACTAAATAAAAACACTTAGTTAAATACTTTTCTAAGAAAATAAAGCTAGTAGAGCTTAACTACCTAATCTATAATAAGGAAATACTAGTAATCTATAAAGTATTTAAATAATAGAGAGTATACCTATAAGGAGTAAAATACTAAATAAAAGTCTATATAGATTATAAGAACTTTATAGGATTTATACTAAATAAAGAACTATTATAACGCTATATAAGATAGTAGGAATTCCTATTAATATTTAATATAGAAATTATATATATAAAAGAGAAAGATAACTAGCTAGTAGACGCTCTTAGTAGAAAACTAGATTTACAAGAAGAAGTAAATACTACTAGTATAGTTCTAGTTAAGAATAAAGAAAGATACCTAGTCCTAAATATACTTAAAATAGCCGCAACACTTAAGAGAAAGAATAGTAAGCTAGATAAATAGATTTAGAAAATAATACAAGAAGTATCTAAAGAAATAGAAAAACTAGAAATCTAAGAAGGATTCGCATAAGCCTATAGAAGGATATATATCTTAAGGAAGATCTAAAGAGAATTTATATAATAATTTTATAAATTACTAGTATATAGATACTAAGGTATTAATAAAATACTAGATAGACTACTAAGGGATTACTATATCCTAAAAGTAAGATAACTAGTAATAGAAGTACTACGAGACTATATAGAATACTATAGAAACAAGTATAATAGATACGTACTATATAGAATATTACAACTAGTTAAAGTACTAGAATAACTATAGGGAGTTATTACAATAGACTTTATTACAAAACTACTAAAGTCTAAAGATTTTATATTAAGAGTTAAGTATAATAGAATTCTAATAATAGTAGATAAACTTATAAAGTATACTTACTTTAGGCTATATAAAAAGAAAAGTAGGATAGAGGTTGCTATATACTAGATCCTAAGAACTATAGTTAGCTAATATAGACTACTAGATAAGATAATTATAGATAGAGATATAAGATTTACATTAAAACTATAGGGAATAATAATAGTATAATTAGGAGCTAAATACGTAATGTCTATAGTATACTACCTATAAATAGATAGATAATTAGAACAAATAAATTAGATAGTAGAATAATATTTAAGATACTATCTTAACTACAACTAGAATAATTAGGTATAGTTACTACTTATAGTATAATTAGCATATAATAGTATAAAGAACGTAGTAATAGAAGTATTACCCTTCTTTATAAACTATAGATTTAACTCTAATACGTACTAAATACTAAAACAAGAAGTATCTTAGTCTCTAAGAAGAGAAAACCTTGCTAATAGACTTAGAGATATACACGATTAACTAAAATAGGATATAGAATTCCTATATAACTAAATAGCAAGGTACTATAATAAAAAATACTAAGAGGGACTTTAATTTTAAGAAGGAGAAAAAGTATAGTTAGTTAGAAAAAACGTAAAAAGCAAACAACTTAGCTTAAAACTAGACTAGGTTAAAATAGGACTATATAAAATTAAGAAAAAAGTTACGCTAGTTATATTTAAACTAAAGCTACTAGATAAAATAAGGATATACCTAACTTTCTATATAGTACTACTAGAGATAGTACTATAGAATATAGAGCTACTAGTATACGAAGTAGATACGTATAGAGAATAGGAAGAATAGGAAGTTAAGAAAATCCTAGTATACTAGTTCTGTAATAGTAAGAACTACTACCTAGTAGAATAGATAGAGATAAACAAAAAAGGATAACTATAGGAGAAAATATAGGAACTAGAGGATAATCTTAATTACTTTAAGAAACTAGAGGAGTTCTAAAATTAAAACTCTCTAGAGCGCCTAGTAGTAAACCTAGAAAATTAACGATACTACTACTAGATAGAGAGATAATAGGAGCGCCTAATACAATAGGAGCTAGAGTAGCCTCTATAGTATTATCTAAATCTAACTTAGCCTCTAAGGTATAAGACTATTTAGATAACTTAGCGTTATTATAAGCCTTTAGCCTATAAAGACGCTTAATATAAGAATAAAGCTCTACTAGCTTATAAAGAGTTAACTTATACTTAGCTTTAGCTATAGTAAGCTATAATAATAATTACTCTTAAGCTCTATTAATAGCTCGCCCTATACAACTTAGTAGAAAGAGACTACGTAGAAATTAAATACTTACACTCTATAAGCGAAACCTTAGAAGAAATATATTTATACTAAATATTAGTAAGAATATACTTGTTATAATATTTACTATTATTTAAAAATATAAGGTAAGTAAGGCCTAGCTTTACGCACTAATAATAAGGAAATATCTTAACCTTGTTATAAATAATATAAGCTATAAGAAGAAGTTTATTATACTAGGAGTAGGATAGTATAGGGAGTAATAAAGAACTAGAGATTAACGAAGAAACTAGACTAATAACTTTAGCTCTAGTATAGGGAAATAAAAGACTATATAGAAGAGGGAATAGTATTATAGTAGTAACAAGAGAAACTAAGATAGAGCTAATTAGTCTACGCTTAGCTACTTACAAAGTATAGGATAAGTAGGGTAGTAACTTATAGGATAATAAACTTAATTAGGAAACTAACTATAATAGAGATACGTAATAAATTTATAAATTTATAATCTTAGTAAATATAAAGTTATAAAGCTATTATATAACAAATTTATAAATTTATAATCTTAGTAAATATAAAGTAATAAAGCTACTAAGATAAGAATACTATATAGTAGTAGAGATGCGCATTATTAGGATAGTATTAGTAATCTAATCTCTAACCTAGAACGCTAATACTTAATATTGTACACATAAATTAACTATTATTTATAGTTATTGCTAATTACTATATAAGCTTTTGTTATTACCTTAAAATCTACTAATAACCTAGGGGTTATTAGGAAGTCGACCCTAGTACACCTATTATATATCTAGCGAGGCTATCTATTATATAATATTAAGTCTATTAAGACTAAGTAATATTTAATTTCTAATAATACTAATACTCTCTACTTCTACTACGTAGTAGTTATACTTAGAGATCTATAGTTAAAAGAGTTTTAGAACTTATCTTAATTATATTCTTTATTAATTTATCTTATAGTAACTTCTTAATAAACTATTAAGTATAACTAAATAACTAAAGAACCTAAAGAAAAACTTAAAAGCTAATTAGAAGATATAGAACGCGTTATAAATAACTCTAAAATACGTTCTCTTATACTAGATCTACTTTCTTTTCTCTTACCTCCTTTAAAATAATAGAAGTAGTTATATATATAACTTTATATAAAAGAGGAGATTACTCTATTACTACTAGATAAGGCTCTTCTTAAGAATCTTATTCCTATACTAATATACTAAGCTAATAACTTAAAGTAAAAGTAAGTTAAAAAAAAAGTAAGTATTTATTAAAATATCTTTATATTATATTTATAATACGTTTTAAGTTAATATAAATAAATACTACTAACTTTTTACTAATAAAAATCTCTCTCCTATATATAAAGTTTATAATAAAAATAATAATATAAAGTGTATTTTTATAAAGTTCTATATAAGTAAATAGTACTTTAACTTTATATAGAGTAACTATATAATAATATAGTAGATCTTTTATTAAAGAAAACTACTAAACTAAAACCTTTTATTATCTATTTACTAGAAAATACGTTTTTATCTATATTAAAACTTGTTCTACTAATCTACTAGAAATTAGCTTAGATTTTCTTTAAGATACCTAGTATAAAGATACCTAAATCTCCTACTAATTAATATTCTTATAATATTAACTACTCTCTACTTTATTACTATATTTATTAATATTAAAATTAAATTTATATCCTAGAATATATTAGAAACGCGCTTTAAGTATATTCTAGTATACTTACTAGTTATATTATTCCTAAAATTTTCTTTATATATATTGTAAAGTATAACCTAGCCTAAGTACTTAGAATAGTTACTTATATAATTAAGATTAAGCTATAGCTATATTAGAATATATTTAAAATAGCTTCTAAACTTGTTTTACTTTAGTACTAATCTTAAATAAGTAGATTTTAAGTAGATCTTTAGAGAGTATCTAATATAGCTAGCGCTATTACTCTATCCTAATAACTTACTTATTTAATATATAATTATACTCTTCTATAACCCTTTAGTACTAATTTAGAATATAATTAGAATGTATTTTAAACGCGTTCTATATACTTACCTATTAATAGCGCAAGGATACTATAGTAAATCTACTCTTTAGTATTCTTATATAACGTAATATTACTATATCTATACTAGTTTTTAATATAAGTTCTTAGGCTACCTCTTATACTTAATTTTTACTATATTAATTAGAATATACTTAAAATATTTTGTAAATATATTCTTACTCTATAGATACTATTACTTACTAAGGCCTTGTAAAATAACTTTCTAATCTCTACTACTAGGTTACTACTATTATTAAGCTAAAATAGCCCTAAGCCTTAAGGTGCTAATATTAGGTTAATATAACGTTAGTAGTTAAACTAGAACGTAATTAGAACAACTTTATAATATGTTTTATTAACCTACGTTTTATACTAGAGTCTTATAAACTATTTTTTAGTAGTGTTATATTATATGCGTAGGAACGTATTACGAACGTGATGTTAACGTGTTGTAAAAATGTTGTGTTGGGGCTGAGTTGAGTTGAGCTCGCTTAGAGCTGCGCACGCGCCAAACCTAGCTTGGCATTGCCATCTCAACCGAGGCAAATCCATAGTCAGTTGACATGCCGACACGTCAAATACCTCGATCGTAGATATTGCACACCCACCCGCTCTGCTTGCGACGACTCGAAACGCCGCAGATGCTCTTTCAACGCTTCCACGCGATGGTTGCCTGCCATAAGCTCTGCCTTTTCTCCGACGACGCTACTCCATTCTTCGAATGACAATAATTCTGTATCCGCAGCTGGTGTATCCTTACTCGCACCAGCACTGCCATCGGCCTGGCTTCCTTTCTGCTTGAGATGATCTAACATCTGCTGTACTTGGGCCTTGGTGCAAGCGACCTGCAGCCGGTGGCTCGCATCTCGCCGAAGAACTCCTGCTTCTTTGAAGATTTTGCAGAGGCGGCGCTTGTGGGCTTCGTTGATGGGTCTGTTCGTGCCGATCCTCCATTCCGGGGTGAGTGCGTCGATTGGGAATTTGACAGTGGCCAGCCGGTACTGCTCAGATTGATCGTAGACGGATTCTACCTCCTTTATGGATTTATGCTGCTTCTTCCTTCCCGTAGCTGGGTTGTCGGTGCCCTTAGGTGGGTCGTCGGTGTCCTTGCGTTTCATGGCAGTTGTACTTTAAGAGACTACGTTGAGATTGGGCAGTGGAGCGTTTTTAAATGGTCGAAGGCTACTGTAGAGCTTCAAGGAGCTAGCCTTCTAGGAACAAGCTTGGAGTTGGCGAAACTGTGTTACCAGCGCAGACCCTTTGCCCCTGGGGGCAAGCACCCTTTCGCAAGGTTGTATGCTCTACCCATCCTTTGCCCCTAGGGGCAACCTAACCCTACGTTAGTAGTACAGTTTAGAGACATAGTATTGTAAAGGGCTACGCCTCTCTCTCACTAGACAGTCATATAACAGGTCACGTGACTGCTGGAATCACATGAATACACGCGCGTACGATTAGTCGAGCAAGCATAAGTATAAAGGATGGGCGTTGTACAGTAGCTTTACTTCGTATTTTTCTTCTTCTGTGCGGTAGGTGAATGCATACTCGTTTGACAGGCCTCTCCGCCCATAACATATAAATTATTTAGTTAGTTACGTGATGTCCCTTACGTAACTAGTTGCCGCCAAAGAGCATGTCCATAGCACTCCAAAACGAGTCTAGGACTCAGGCTCTATCGGCTCTAGTTCGACTAACCTTGTTCGAATCATATTCGTAACAATTTTGCTGCGGTATTGGCTATTACCGTGGTATCCTCTCGGCTAATGATATTATAGATTCTTATAGTGCTTTTAGTTCTTTCATTACGCCTAGATTTAATATTGAAGAGGGTAAGCTATAGGTCTGCTTTAGTATAAGTAGATTGACTATTGCGTGGTTGAGACATAACGTGTTTTTGTTTGAATGTCAACGCGCTGGTAGGTCGCGCGTCGCTCGCTTGTGAACCACGTTAACCCTAGTGTTAATTTAAGTCGATTCTGCTACATTCTGCATACCGCCAAGGTTCTCTGTTAGGTCTTCGCCGTTGAACTTTACTGCTGTAACATCAAGTAAAACGTAGAGCATCCTCGCCCACGACTCGCCGTGATTAACCCACTGATGCATAGTACCTCTCTGTACAACAACGTCTCCAATTCTTAGACTCCGTGACTCCCCAGAATCTAAAAGGCACTCCATCTCCCCAGAAATAACGATTCCAAAGTCGCAGCTAACAGTTCGGTGCATTGGTGAGCTAGCTTTGGGCGGGTAGTCTACGTATCGTAAGATACTGCCACCGCGCCTTACAAGGCCGCTTAACTTGCGGTTCTCGTGCATAATCTCCACCTCAGCAAGGTCTTTGTCTTCGGTTAGGGGGACTGGAACAGTGGAGGTGGTGTAGGCGAATCCAAACCCCGCTGGATTGGTTTTGGGTCCGACAGCCCAGAATTCAAGGGTCTCGGGCAATGTATCTGAGAATATGGCCTCGCCTCGGTCATTATGCGTGGTGACGAAGCGATGCGGCCGTGGTAGCGGGTCGTTGAGTTCTGTATGCTCTGAAGCTGTCATTGTGGTTGTAGGTGATAGGAGAAGTGGATGACCGGTTTTTAGATAAACGTAAGGTGGCCTGGGCAGAATACAAATAGACCTCAGCTGACCCATTCGCTCACTGATTAGGTACCATCCGTCATTGCACTTGAATAATTTGCTATAATCTCGCTCTGGGCACATCGGAGCGAATGTTCGGCCCGAACCTTCGGACCCCATGATCGGATCGTAATCGATGCGCTTCACCTTTGCTAGAGAATCTAGCCGAGGTATATTTCGATGGAAGTGAACGGATAGCTCTTTATTTGCTTGTATTTGGGTACCCCGAAAGCCAGAAAAAGTTTATCGAAACATTCGTCTGCTCGTCTGACCGTACGTGCATTGGGTCCCTGAAATTTGAGCATACGAGGAAGCTTATTGTTCTGTAAAAAACTATATATTAATTTCAGTTCCTCTCTTTATCTTCCCATAGGAATGAGGACGATGAAGCGTTCACAGATTGGGATACACGACGAAAGTCCTTTCACCCTAAAAAATATACCCTTTGGTGTATTTAGCATTCCACCACGGGTAAGCCAAATGAACTTTTCAAAAATCAAATTTGTGTAAATCTTCTAGCTTGGGAGAGGGAAGTCTACTAAGCATAGAACAGTTAGAGAAACATGTTGGTGCCGCTATCGGGGAATTCATTATTGATCTATCTGTCCTTGAAAGATCCGCTCAGTTTGATCAATGTTTCCCTGACCTCGAAACCAGGCATCGTCAAGGCCTGATATTCACAAGTCCAGATCTCAGCGAATTTGCGAGATTGAGCACATCAATCCGTAGAAATGTGCGGCAAACTTTGATTGGTTGGCTAATGGACGACAACTCTCCACTTTTCGAGGAAGGCCCGTCAGACGAAAGTATCTTTGTTCCAAGGGAAAAGGCTAAGATGCATTTGCCCTTCAAAATCGGGAACTTCACGGATTTCATGTGCGCAGACGTTCATGTTGAGAATGCATGTAGCCCCATTGATCATCCTTCGCCAATTATGATGCCTTAATTTAACTGTAGTGCTCCCGGCTAGCTGGTGCAATGATACCTCCAAGTCATTATGCCATGCCGCTAGGCTACAACGGTCGAGCATCGTCAGTCACCATTGATAACGAGCCCATTCATCGTCCTCGCGGAATCATTCGGAGTCCAGAAACCGGGGAATACTCGTATAACCCTAGCCGAAAGATGGATTACGAGGCTGACCTGGCGGTATTTGTATCTGAGCCTGTGCCGAAGGGTAAAACTATTACAGCCGATCAGGCGGATGACCACATTTTTGGCTTTGTAATCCTTAATGACTGGTCTGCAAGAGATATTCAGTTCGCAGAAATGGTACCCCTTGGACCAATGAATGGAAAAGGATTCGCAAGCAGTATTTCTCCATGGGCCATCACTCCCGATGCCTTGCAAGGTGCAAGGTGTGCATCCACAGCCGCTGATTTATCCGAAGGAGGCTGCACTAAAGCTATTCATCTGCGTCATACTGATAGCAAGGCTACGTGGAATCTCGATTTGGAAGTTTCAGTTTACAGTATGACTCTCAGGAGGATTTTAATGGATCAAATTTTTTAACTTCGAACAGGGACGACCTTGAACACGACCAGACAAGTGGTATTAACATCATCCAATCTTCGTGACCTTCGCTGGTCGCTTGGTCAGATGCTTGCGCATATTGCATCTTCTGGCTGCGGACTATGCACTGGTGATCTGATTGGAACTGGCACAATATCATCTCCAGTGTGTCATACTGTTCCTCGCCTCAAATTGGCTCTTTAGCTAACCAACTTTAGGGTATATCTCCTTTGCAAGGTAGCCTGGGATGTCTCTTCGAGTTAACAGAAGGAGGGAGAAAGTCAGTTGGAGACTCCAAAGATAATCTGCTGATCTGGCTTGAAGATGGAGATGAGGTAGTAATGACCTTAAGGTCAGGAGAGGATAAAGAAAAATTTGGGAAGCTAAAAAGTCAGCTTTTAGGACCCTACTCTTGAGAATCTTTATAAAAATATACAGAATATTTGTGTACTATTACTTACTAGGGTTGGTTCTACCAAGTAAAGATAGTAGTTTATAACTCTTGCATGGAGAATTTGATTCGTTTAAGATGATGGCCGAAGGAAAATAGAACTGCGACCTCTGATTAGTAGATAAATTCCCCTTCCAACTCGGTTAAAACCCCCTACATTCACGTAACGAGAATGTATACAATAAGAGGTTGGGAGATGTATGCAAAGAGAGGATGATTATGTACTAGATGAGATATTACAGGAGCGAAATATATTAACACTAACAATATAGGCAACTATAGAACGAAAGGAGGACAAGTGACTGAAAGGACTAAAGGAACGGGTAAAATGTGTCCTGTATCAGTTTTTCTAACCGCAAAACAATATGATCACATTACACCTGCCTTATATAAGATGAATTTAAGATGAAATATAAAATTGATACTAATAGCTTCAATCTGTTCGCTATAATTCTTCAAAGTGGGCGAATTTTGTGTCGAGGCTTATGTCAATTTAGGAAAGCCAGCGTAGTGGCTGCATCGCCCTCCGAATCCGACCGTTCATGAGATAGAGTGGTATAGCAAGAAATCCAAGCGCACATGTAATTCCTCCAAACAGGACATAGGTATTACGAAAACCCATCCCAGCCAACCATTGATTGAAAGAGTTGCTGTATCTAAATGATACCATGTTACGGCCTCCGAGAACAAGGGCGATAGCAGGGCCGGACACATGGGGCAATAGCTCTCCCAGCCAGACTATAGTCACAGCAGATATGCCACAAAACCCCCAGTAAAACAAGAAAAACCCAGCGTGAATTCCAACCCAACTGTATTCTCCTGGATGATTCCCAACAATGCCGTAAAGGAGTAAACCAGCGAATGCTAAGATTGTGGGTAGGATAAAATTCGGAAGGACGTGCTCTGGCTCCCGCACACCTTTATTTCGCCTCGTCAAGTAGCGGCTGGTGGGTTCAGCTATGTAGCCCATGAGAAGAGCACACAATGCGCCTAATGCGGACCCTATTTGTACAGTACCCACAGTGGATGGAGGGAAGTGCCATGGTTTCATCTCAAGCCGTTGAGAATAAGTGAGACTCAAGACTACTATTCCGCCGAATACCAGACTGTTAAATGCAAGTGCCCAAAATGTACCCGGGACAAGTAAGCAGAGGATCATGTCCTTATAGGCGCATATGAAGCTAGTGGTTGGTTTGGACTGAATCTTGAAGGGCAAAAGCTGGCGACGGTAAGAATTTTTAGATGGTAGCATTTGGCTGTCGTCGTTTGCAATGGAGATGTCGAATCCGGCTGAGTGGGCTTCATGCACTGTTGCAAACACTCGGTGCGTTCCATATGAATCTGTAGCATGGAAATCGTTACCAATGGCTTCGGCTCGACGATGGAATAACGTCTCCGGAAAGAAGAAGAAGACGAGGATTAGAGACAGGGCCATAATTGCTGTCCAGAACCAGTACGCGATGCGCCAATTCCCACCAGCGCTATTGGCCATGAAAGGTAAAGGCACCAGTAATAAGGAAGAGCCAACTGCAGTTAAAGTCCAATAGATCACCAGACGTGCGCTACGAACATGTAGGAACGATATATCCAACACGATGATGGGTAGCTGTTGAAGTATTGGGTCAGCGATGTACTCAAAGCAAGGATTGATTCGAAATGATGTGAAAAACACGCACCAAGCAGTCAGAAACACCTGCAGTCAGACCCTGAAGGCATCTGGCTCCAAGGTGAGATTCGAATGAATTCGATCTCGCGGCCCAGATTACTGATGCAAGCAGGATGGTATTGCTCAAGAGCAAAACACCGCGTCTGCCCATTGCCATAGACAGAGGGACGAATAGAAAATTTCCTAGTCCCATGCAGAGGGAAGGATAGCTGGCAAGATCGATAATTTTCGCAGTGTCAAAGGCCTATTTTGGACTTTAGCACCTGAAAAGGCGAATGCAGCCATTGAAGGGATATGCGCACTTACGCCACGTGTTTGTTGTTTATACTCACGGATGAGATTACCGAAGAACAAGGGAGTAGTTTGAACAATTCCGAAGCCGGTGGCGGCATATACGCAGACGACCGTGAGTACTAGGCGCTGTCTCCAGATGGAGAAATTCAGTGGATCGTTTGGATCCGAAGAAGGAACAGGGAAATTTCGAGTCTTCCCATCTTCGCCATACAATAAAACGCCGCTCTGTGTATGACCTTTCAGGGTGGCTTCATGCTGCACTGTGCCATTTTTCTCCATCTCAGCAAATGATGTATTGTATCTTTTGTATGAAGTGTGACATAAACAAGTAATTAATGAAGATTTGAGGCTCGAGAAGCTTGCACGATGAACTGCAAACCAAAGCCCGTTAGAGCTTGCGAGATTTGAATAATGTATTGAGACTTTAAACCTCCGCTGATGTGCACGGAATTCTGGGGGCCCGGATAACTTGGCGTTTTTCCCTGCGTCAATTAGTATTAGTCAGGGGCTAAAGGTGATTCGGGGCGATGGCACAAACACACCGATGTGCTGTGTTCGGACCGAACGCTTCCCCTCATTTTGACCTCACTGTGCCCTTTCAACTCCCGCCCGAAATCGAACTCCCGACCGAACATGATGGATCAAACCACTCTAGTAGTTGCATGCTGGAGATGTCGCAAGCAAAAGGTTGAGTTCACCCTGGCCTAACTCTACATGCAAAGTCCATCTCATTATCGCTAATATCCGATAAGCTAAGGTGTACCCGTGAGCAGCCGGAATGCCGTCGTTGCAAGCGTGCAAACAAATCATGCTCTTATCCTGCCCCGCCGGATCGAAAGAGACTTGCCATGAAACGCGCTCGGGAGCGAGCTGGCCCAACAGGAGTTGACATAGAAGCGTCTTCAGAGCCTATTCTGCATGTTCAAGAAACCTCGAACATCAATTCTTCTCATACAAGTACTTTGGACAGTTCAGTGTCTTGCACGCATCATAGTGTGGGCACTGGAATCTCGCGGTGTCCTTTGCCACCAGACCCGATTGCTCGTCCTTCCAACTTACAACTTGGGAGTGAAAAGTCAATTCCAGATGACTTGAAAGGGGTGCAACTTGCCGACGAAGTTGCCTTATTTCTTATCGAAATATACTTTGAGAGACATTATCAAGCTGATCTCCTGTTCCGAAAACAGAATTTTGTTGAAGACTACTTAGCACATAGACTCCCCAATTGTGTCTCCCTTGCAGTCTTTGCGTTCGCCTCACTGTAAGTACGGTACAATGTTGGGCTCCTATGCATCGCTGATATACTGTTAGGTTTCTAAAGCATGTGCCTGGGGGCAATTTGCAGGGTGAGATTGGCATTGCGGATATCTCTAGCGTAGACTGGTGTGCAGTTGGAGAGCGATGGGCCGAGCATGCAAGCAAGGCTGCCCTGATGAATGCAGATAAGCCATGCCTGGAGCACGTTCAAGCTTGTCAGATTCTGGCCATGGTTTGGCTAGCGAAGTCGGAAACCTGCAGGACGAACATGCATGCAGGTAAATTCTCTACCGTCAGGCCATCCTATTGACACCTTACTGATCTAAGCTTCTTATCTCGCTCTCCAGCGATTGCTTATCGCACCTGCCGAATATTGCAGTTCAATCGACCGACCTCTGGTGGGATGGACCGCTGTCTCGTAGAGTCACAACTCAGGGTGAGATGTTTTTGGGCTTGTTGGCTTACAAAGTGCGCTAGTCAAGTCAATGCGCGTTTTCCATCAGACTGTTGGGCTGAAGTGGCTGGCTGTCCCTTGCCTGATGACAGCCCTCTGGGTTCCGCACCTGGTTTTGAGCGCTTCCTTACTGAGGCCGGTACCATCCAGGAAGATGCTACAATTAGCAAAAACATAAGACTAGGCTTCACCTCTTCCTTAATCATGATCCAGGGGATTTGGTACGTGTATACTTATGTTGTTCAAAGCTGAAACTCATTATGGGTAGGTGGGAAGTGCAGCACTTCACATATTCTATGCAGGGAAACCGCCGCACGACATACGATTCGATTTCGATGATTCATTCCCTTGATGAAAGGCTTGAAACCCTACACGAGTGCATGGACGCCTCGATACGATACAGCAGGAGCAGCGCAGATGCTAATAACAATTTAATAGACTCAAGTCGCATATTCTCGTTAAATTATTTATATCACATTTGCCACTGCTACTTGTACTCGGCGTTAGTACCTGTGCTTTCCTGTAATACACAGATACCGAATTTGCCGCGGAGGATTCGACGTCTTGCTGCTGAACAGGCATGGGAACATTCATCTATCATGATGGATATGACAGAGAATTTCCTCAAGCAAAAAGGAGTCATATCTAAACTATGGCCTATAGTTGGATATGGTGCATACATTTGCGCAGCTATCCAATTACGATGTTACCTCGCTCTCGGGGTTCTGACTTATCAGCGTCTGGAGCGCTGCAAGATTCTTATTCGCCTTACTGGCGAGCTCACCCACTACTGGAAGAACTTGCAATCTCTCGTAAGCCATCCTTGGTCACTTTATGTTCTCACTGCTCCTCTGACCAGTTTTAGCATACTCATATGGAACGACAGTTTTTGCAAGCAGCGACGCTCATTTGCCCCCCGCAAGAACGCTGCGATCAAAACAAACGGAATCCAGAAGGACTTACGGACGAAATCATTAGACAAGATGCCTTATCAGCAGTGAATTTGCCTACGTATATTTCCACATACGTCGCAGACGAGGGCCGCCTAAAGTTGACTCCACCGCCTTCGCAGCCATATTCTAGCGTTATTGTATCTGACACCCTCCTTGATACTCCAAAACCTGCAAATAGTCTGAAAGTCTTGCCCCTACCGAAGCGCAACCAGTCCAATGATTCTCCCAATATGACTGAGACTTGGTCCGTCGAAAATAACACGTCAACGACCGAATCTATCGATAATGTTGGCTCATTCAGTGGATTCTCACAGATGCACGACAATGCTACATGGTGGAATCAGGCTCCAGAGGCTTGGGCAGATGTGTTTGGGCAGAATTTTCTTGTTCCTGAACATGCTTTTACATTGGACCTGTATTGAATAGTAATTCTTCTACTATGAAGTGGTGATTTGTGCGACTTGTTCGAGCTCATGGTTTTGATATAGTATTGTAGCATTCCGCGGACACGTGATTATCGTTACTGCGATCAAGGTAATTTAGATAAGGAAATGGGATCGTTATCTCTCGGATGAAATTATGCGGCTGAATAAGGTTTGTACCCCACCCTGCAACGCGAGCATAGTTGCACACTATTCGGAGGCCAGTAACCAGGTGTGGTAGTTCGGTGTTCGGGCTTGGCAACCAGATTTGAATTGTCAGAAGCATCGGCCCGAACGCAATATCTTGCAAACGGCTTCGTACACTCCTGGTCGTACCTTCTACTAAGTGCAACCTCGGCCTTGGCAGTTTCTTGGAAACTCTGCATAAGGCCCTACTTGTTTGAGTTAATAAACTGCGTTGCTGACGTAGGTATCCGTCGTCGCTATTTTCCCCAGCTCTCCGTCTTCCTCTCCACAGCACTATCACGTTTTTGAAATGACAACCTCTAAGTATATTCTAATACAACTTGCCACTTTTCTATCTTTCGATCCAGCGGTCGGAAATCCGTCCAACTGCAATATCCTGATTAAAGACGATCTCATCGCTCCCGTTCGTCATGGGCTCTCCGTTCCCTAGAGTGTCGAAAGTAATTGCACCATCACACCTGGCTTTGTTGACGGCCGTCACACGTGATAGCCACTCCGTCGTTCTGTTGCGGCTGACTGGTCCTTAAATTTAGAAGCTTGTTCACGGCCAAAGATGTGTACATCGCTCAGTTCGCCGCTGGGCTCAGCCTGCTAAGCAACTAAGTGACCACTTTGTTATAGGTCATTGCCATATTATTATTAAGTCTTGTTGAAACCTAGGAAATATGATATGAATTCAGATGATCTATCTACAGAGGTTGCAGGCCTAATACTTATAGGCTGCAAAAGAGAGTGAAAGACAGAGAATAAGACATAGCTTGCAGTTTGTCCTAGACAGCAAGCCGGCTTGTGTCAAACATGACTCACGTGGTGAGACATGGCATGGAAGCCGCTAGAGGAAACCAACAACTCTCCTACATTTACAGATGCTGCTGTCAAAGGCATCAAAAATTCAGGAATCCGAGGAACTTTCTGCTATGACTTCTGTCCAAACCCTCCGATGCTTGTACACAAGACCAGTGATGCTCCGGAGACTTTCAATCAAAAATTACGCGAACAGGATGCTGAACAAGTGAGGAAGCAGCACTTCGCTGATAACAATCCTGAAACTTCGTTGGCCGCATTCGGAATCGCACCAAACGAGCCAGAGTCACGTATATTGTAAATCATCAAAGAGGAGTTAGAAAAGTTGCGTGGGTTGGATGCTAGGGTTATCATTTTCCAAAGTTGCTATGGGCCATTATGACACTCGTCACAGGCAAATTGTACAACAACTTCCAGACAACAATTTACTAGGACTCGACGTAGTCCCGAGTGATGGTGCAAGCTTCACTGATAACGAACTCACTGCCGTCAAGGAGACTAGGGTGGGCATTGTTGCAACCCTTGACACGGAGTTCTAGATGGGAATGGGATACCCTATTGTTTTCAAGGCCATTGGCAAAGGCTGTAATGTCTGCTTGGGTATCTATATCACCTCCAACAAGGAGAATCATTTGATTGCTTAGAATTACAGTCTTAGTATGCAGCAGACAACGAGAAAGGTGCGCCCAAGACGATAAAGCGCAAAACAGACGAATTGCTCCGCATGGCTACCGTCGGTAGCGCGGAGGTAATAAGATTACAGCACTTGATTGGCTCCATAACTCTAGGGAAGAAGGCAGACTTATTTTTTTTTCCGATGCAATGATATCAACTCAATCCCTGTTTACGACCCTATTGGTACTGTAGCGTTTCACACTCCGCACAACAATATGGATACTGTTATCGTCAATGCTAGGGTAGTGAAATGATATGGCGAGCTGCTTGGTGTGAACTGGCCAGCTCCATGTGAGCAAATCAAGTTACAGCCTAGGAGAATTTTCGCGGAGTCTGAAAAGATTAATACAACAGTACATTGGTAGTTTCGGGAGAAAGCACTCGGGTTTTAAGTAAGAAGAATAGAGATCGATTACGGATTTATTTTAGAAACCAAAAATGACTAGTTAGTTAACTATATGAGTATCACGAGTATATCTGACGACCCCAGAGGGAGACCCCTCGAAGGCCCCCTGGCCCAGCCTCGGAGCTCCAAGGCGCCAGATCATGTGCCTACATATAGACAATCCTCTCCCTGTAGGAGCTTACTCCTCAAGGGTTCGTCTCATAATACATCAATTGCTCGTACTTCTGATTCCTACTACAAAAACCCCTTGTAATAAGAGAGATATGATTAATAATATTAGCTATATACTATGCATATCCTAATACCCTTCGAAAACCTACTAAGATAGTTTTAGTTTATCTAGGTATTTTGTAGAGTAAGCGGTAGAGAGATTCTATAGGTAGAATTGTGTTGAATTAATCTAGCTCAACCTAGTAACCGCTAGTATAGTCTATCCCTTCCGCATACTGGTCAACCCCCCTTTCTACTCCTTATTCTAACAGACGTTTACTACTCTTCTCTACTAGCTACTAAAATCTCTAGTACATTCTCGCCTAAAGCTCCCAAAATAGCCATGTGTCTAATTGCTACCCCCTAAGATTGCTTGCAGATTCTAACGCCAGTTCCCTCAGTAAGAGTTGTGCCACTGCTGGTACCCTTAAGGGTTACCGCAGTCGTCTCTGTAACCTTTTTCATGTCGTAGATGTGGTAAGGGTTGATTTTGAGAGTTGATTTACCAGCAAGCACTCCCTTCCTCGCTGTATCAGCATGGGCAGTGTCCATGGCTCCGATAGTAGCACTATCAGAGCCAGCCGCTGCTGCTGCTGCAGTCTTCGCGTCCGTTTCTTCATTGCCGCATAGGATGTGGACAGTGCGGCGGAGTGTATTGCCCATATAGAAGAAGACAGCAGTGCAGCCGCTCAAATCGGTAACAACAGCTGTACCTGCATTATTCTTTATCTGCATGGCGTCCACAAACTCGTTTTCTTGGATGTCGTTTGGTTTGGTACCTGCGTACAAAACACGGCGCTCGAGCGTGTCGCGCTTGGTGGGTTTACATTTCTTTGCCCGGGTATCAAGGACGTTCGACTCAATCGTGAAGTCATTGACGGCACGAACTTCAGCGGAAGCGACGGCCAGCGTACCAGCAGAGGCAGGAGCTGCAGCAACCCCACCAAGGAGAAGAGAGGTTGCAAAGAAGAGTTGCTTGAAAGACACCATTGTAGAGTCTGTTTAGGGCTCTTAACGAAGAGATATAGCAAGCAGATGGAAGGATCGAAATACGTGATAGAAAGTGAGGTTGACGCAAAAAAGCAGACTTAGTATTGCAAGAAAAAGGGTTGTTTCGTGTTAATGGAATTGAACAGCGTGATGGAGTCTAGAAGCACAGCGGACTGGGCAACCTATATACTTGTGATTTCATAATGTTTTAGTTATTCTTCTCGCGTGAGATGAAGGAGTTGGTAGTCATCATGCCGGAGTTGCACAAGGCGTACTACGTAAGGCAAATCCTTCTGAACCTGATCCGACCATAAAAATGGAATGGTATGGGGTAGAATTGATTAGCTTGTAGGAGGTTGGGGCTAGCCCTTACCCTCAGTACAAAATTACCATCTCATGGGGTATTGAGAGACATGCTCAGCTGACAACAAGTTGTAGTGCAGCAGCACCAGCCTCATTGAATGTTTCCTAGCTACGTATATTTATCAATCAAAATGGACACTGTGGAAGTGCTCGCGCTGGACAGAGAGCTGGAAAACCGTTTTGAAAACAACCCTACCGGCATGATAAAATTCACGACGCAGATCATCCGATAAATTCCCGGTCGGGTCCGCACCGCCCTTGCATGAATCAAAAGGCTTGAACGGAGTTGGGAAGCTTCTGCTGTAACTTGGTGTTGTGGGTACGGGGATAAGCTGACATCGTATTAGCACTTTAAAATTTGATTGCGGGTAAGGTAGATGTTGAAATTGCTATTCTGAGTGAAAACAAATGGCTCATCGGCACATCTTTACAGGGTTCATATAATCAAGGCCCTATAGAACGTGGGGCTGTGCTATCTAAGCACGTGCCAAGCTTGAGCCTCGAAGCTTACAAGGCGTGACATCAGCGCCGCGCTACCTACTCTGCGAGTGGTAATCCCCAAGCGTGGCCTCATACTTACCTATTTTGTTCGTTCGTTGAATTTCTTGCATTGGTTGCCAACCCATATGCTCAAAACGTCCCTCGCTGAATTCGTACGATCACTACGCCAGCCGCCCACTGTGCGATTGTTTCAGCATACGGCTTCGTAGTCAAGGGTCTTACGTTCTTCAATCATTTCCAACGCGAAGCACGCAGTGCCTACAGTCGCAGGTACAATCAGAATGACCTTTCTCTCTTTGCCGCTCGAGGTACTACAGCATATCGCTGTTTGTGTTGAGACGGCGCATCGGCCTAGCCTTTACGCCCTTAGCTTGACGAGCAAGGCTTGCCACAAAGCCTCATGTTTTCTCCTCTTTCGTCACATTAGCATCACAGTCCACAATGGTGAAGGCCTGCGGCGCGACGTCAACAGACTTATTGATGCTCTATCTCGCGCAGACTCTTCTCGTCACGTCCAATACATCACTATAAAAGGGGCTCTAAAGCTCAATACCAAGAAGGCTGAAGGTTATGAGCAACAAACGCCTTGGTTGATTATAACTGGGCTGAACGAGGTGCTAGACGAGGAACCCGTCTCTTACAGCGGCTTGCATTCGGTCTATGACGAAGCCGTCATTGAAAAGTCATCTGATGAGGATTTGGCATGGGCTCCAGTTGTCAGCCTACTGGGATGCAACATGCACCTCAGAGACCTAGTCTATGACTGCCAGAGCCAGTTCCCGCCAAGTCTTCTCACAGCACTTCACGAGCAGCAACCCCAATGCCGGCTTCACCACCTCACGTTCCGATTCCGGACCTTGCTGTGGGGTACTCCGTACCCTTACGAGATGGAGCTAGCTACATCTCCATCCCTCTATAGAGTGAAGCTCGCCTGCGCTCAACGCGATAGCGATGGAGACGACGACTTCAACCTCGAAGCTATGATGGAGCTTACCGCTGGCCTTGCTCCGAATCTGAAGGAGGTCACTATATTGAATCTCCTTCCAGGACGCTCGTTACGCTCCATCCTACCCCGGGGGTCATGGCAAGGTCTCCCAGGCTTTTCTGGCGGCAAATTAGGGTCATTGACAACACTGTCTCTTAAAGGGCATTCACGTCTGGGCTCCCCGACAATGTTACAAAATTGGGCCAAATACACGGATTTCGCTTGCTTGCATCACCTTGCGCTTGGGGGCTGCTACGACGCAAAGACGTCAGGGCTCAGTGGAGAGACAATGGAATGGGCTGCTCAGAATTGCACTTTTCCCCAAGTTAAAACCCTCAGAGTCTATCTTACCCGCGATGACTTGTTTCATGAGAGACCCCATTATAGTGAGTATGCGGTCTGCTTTTTCCAGGCCTTCGAGTCTCTTGACGAACTATCTATTGACGGGCCGATTGACTCACAAATTCTGAGCACCGTGTTGCGCCATCATGGACAGACGCTTAGACAGCTCAGTTTGCATCCTTTTGAGGAAACCTTCACTGACATCAACGGTCGCGATCGACGGGATATACCCTTTGAGTTCACGAAGGATCGTCTTCTACAAATTGACTCTCAGTGTCCATTACTGGAAAATCTCGCCATTCCAGTTAGGCGCAATAAATCGAGTGCGTCCGAGGTTGAGATATACAGATGCTTCGGTGGGATGAGACATTTGCACTCTCTCTTTCTTATTTTGGATTGTTCCAATTTTCGGGTTACTCGAGACAGCACGTACAATCCCAGATTCGAGGGTGAGGATCAAAGATCTGTAAATGACAGTACCTCCTCTTACTTAACGAGGGGTGAATTAAAAGAAACCTTTATAAATTGTGCAGTAGACGAGGCACTGGCGCAGTCGATCTGGAAGACCATCAGCCAGAACAAGACTGGGCGACGCCTGGAGAGACTCAAATTATGGCCCACGGGAGGAGGTCTATACGGTGCTGCTAGCGGACTACCACTCACATTTGACGCAATTATCCAGAATCTGACTCGATCGTGGATATTCGAGCGCGCTCCGCGAGATGATAGAGAAGAGTTCATCGTCAGGGAATTGGGGCAGAATGCAAGGAAGGCTCGTGATAAAGAGATAGCCGAATATTTGGCACACCGCCATGATCCCGAGATTTGGGACGTGCTCCGCTCTATTTGGCCGCCTAAAGGCGGTAGCAAGGATTGGAGAGACGACTGGTCGAGCTTTCCTCTCGAGGTATAGATTTATGTTCAGTGGGATATGCGCAAGTTACAAAGCATAGAATAGAGGGACCACTGTCTTAATTCAAGCGTATCACTTGCCCTGAGAGTATATGAACGAAATATTTTCCTCGTAACCCATTTGTTTTCTCGATCTTCAGTCATCGGCATTCACAGCTCAAACTATTTTGGGCCCCCTTTGACCAACTTGAACCGTTCTGGCTTTAAATAAGGAAAGATTTGTTTACGATCATATTTCTTCGAAATCTCAATCACCCTTTGTTTCGGAGAGGACCCTGGTACTCTGACGCGTAGTTTAGGTACATAGAGCCGTTGTCCATGCTTCGCTTCTTCCTTATGCAATTTGAATAACATTATATGTAGCTTTCCGAAACTTGGACTCATCTTCTTTCTTATTCCACCCAGCGTTAAGTTTGAAAATAAGATACGGTCCCATGCTTCTTTGCAAACCAAGTGCATTCCCACCCTTCTTTTGCATGGCTCGCACTACGCCCTCAGGATCGACTGCACAGTCATGATGAAGAGGGTCTTTCCGACACCCTGGACTGCTGCGTCTTGCTCGAATAAGGCAGTGAATACGAGGTCGAGTATTCGTCTCTCCGGCTTGAAGCTCACGCCCTACCATGTCTCGTATGCACTGGGCGCAGGCACCTTAGTTTAGGCCCTGTTTGGTACGCGCGCGTTGGAGCAGCCAGTGCGGCCTCCAGTGCGCGAGTAGTAGAGCCGAGTAGGTGGCCGAGGCCGTCCCTTAGTGTAAGCTTAGGCCCTGTTCGGTGCGCCAGAATTTGTGCCTGTTTATTCAAAAATAAATACAAATCGTAAATTCAAACGGCGCGTGTTCGGATCGCCGAGGGGTTTTTAATGCAGTTTGAAAGGAATTAAAACGCTAGTAACGCTAGCAATCTCTGTACCCTACTTAGTATTAATATAACCTACAAGTTACCTCTTAAGGCCTTCAAATAGTTTAATCTTAGTAACTTACCTCTAGAGCTGTTTTTATTTTTTAAATAGATTTAACTTACGTACGTGATGCCTCTACTCTATCTAGCCCATCGTAAGGTAGTTATCGCTAGCGTTAAGGCAGCCGTAGCGGCAGTTGCTGCTATACTCACTTAACTTAGAGAGGAGCCTACAGGCGTGCGAGCGTGCAAACCGCACGATAGTCTTAGGCAGCGCTAGCTCTAGGATTACAGAAGTAATCCACAGCAGTTATACAGTGAAACTCGCCTCTACGAGGGAGCTTATCTAGGTCGTCGTCTACCTCTACTAAATCACTAACATCGTTAGGGCTAGTACTACTTAAGAGTTCCTTAAAGCTTCAAGACAACTCGCTAGTAGCTAAGACTCTTTTAAAGAGTGTTCGTAGTAGTAACTACACTCGAGGATTGCTGAGATGGAGATAGAGAGGCCTTACTAAGAGCAGCGCGAGCGACTTGCGCGAGATTGGCGTTATAGGGCGTACTTAAAGGCTCTATGAGGTTGAGACGGTCACAAAAACTGCTAAGATAGAGTACAAATAGACAAACTACTGCACCGAACACACCAAAATTTTGTCTGGCTCGATTCGGTAAGGCCAGTGGCGGAAACTAAGGCGCCCTCGGCTACGCTACCGGCGTTACCTCCAGCATAAACTATTTGAAAAACAGCTAGCGCATCGAACAGGCCCTTATGTTTTGTAGTGAATTGAGGGTCGTGTTTGGTAAAGGTCCAATACAAGGTCCAATCCAAAGTCACGTGACTCCAAAATTTCCAAGATTTGATAGACCTGGGCTTACACGTCGCTAGAGAGCCTACCGCATGACTTTGTGTTGGAGGTCAAATTTCTCACTGCACCTCTTGACCAGCAGTACAGTTTGCAACTCCAATATAACCTTTAAACGGTATAGACGCAGTAATTTTGGCGCTTGTAGGGGTGTAAAATTAGGTGGCGTACCTAGCGCCAATACAACTGTACTGGCCGGATGAATACCTGCTGGTTTACCAAACACGAACCCAACTACAACTCCAATACACCTCCGCGAGCGTATTGGAGGTCCCACTGGCCTCTCCAACGCGCGCACCAAACAGGGCCTTAGTAATCTCGCCATCCCGCCCATTGTGCGGAGAACTGTGGTATCCTGGATGTCAGACAAATTGCTCCACTTATGAATATTGTCGCGTTGAGTAGTGCTGGTTGGCAATTGCGACCTTAGGATTCCTGGATAAGAGGCGAACGTCTGCAAAGAGTCAAATTAAAGACCTGAGAGAATTAATTCAAGACACGTCGGAGTCTACCACTATTTCCACTGCTTCCAGATTTTTTGATGAACCTGTGCCAGTGCAGTCATGTTTGGTATCAAGTACACATTGGAACAAACTTCCAAGTAGATACGCATACCTCCCCACATTTGCCCTTGAGGAAATGCGAGAAGTTTGCAATTCATCACGATCCCAAAGTCGATGCCACCTCCACGCAAGCGGCAAGGCTCAAAATAGGTCGGGATACTATTAGGAATCTGGCGAAGCCGTGATTACTCTCCCACTAGCTGTGGCAAGTTCGTAAGTGGTAATCTTATCACATGCCCAACCGCGACTGTTCGAAAAATACAACACGTCTCCTCCGAGAATGAGACCGGGGACTTCGACGGGTACCATCTTCGGCTATCTTATCTAGCACAAAAAGATCAAAGGCGTGAAGCGTAACACTTTGACCTACTCGACCGCCAACCACTCTTCGGCCGCTTTCCTCGACTTCTTTATAAACGTCGTCCTAGAGTAAGCCAGGCCCAATATCTACAGTCTTCAGGCTAGCGCGGCCTGCACTTGTTTAAGGTTCTCCATAGAGACTGTGAGAGCGGCCTCGATGCTGGACGCAGTCGCCCACGCAGCATAGCCACTGCCTTTGACAGCAAGAAGGAATTGATTGGTAAAGACATGCGATCGGAATGAATTCCGAAACGTCGGCGGTCCGAGAGGGCTTGAAAACACAAAATAGGTGTAGTGGGGCTTGCTGAGCAGACCAACATCTGATTCAGAAGCCAGGAGGATCAAAGAAGAAAGGAAGGGAGCTAACCCTTAATCAATCTCGTCAAACGCGTGCAATACATGTTATCGCTCCTCGAAACTCTTCATTTTAATGTTGATGGAATGCGCTAAACGAACCCACTTTTCACATTTACAAGATTGAAGCTGGGGAATAATGCTAGCTGCTTGATCACTGCTCGAAAGTTCTTAGACTATTATGATGTAGATATTCATAGACAGAGACAGTGTATACGCGTACGCGCCTTTGTGTGCTACCAGTTGTTGGCTAAATTTAACGTCACGACGACTAGGACAAAGACACCGCTATGTAAGAACTGTCGCAAGTTAGAGCTCTGCTCCATACAATTCAGGTAAGCTCGCAGCAGTAAGCGAGCCGCACGAGCCGTTCGAGCTGCTCCACTGTATATAAGTAGCCCAGCTCAGATAGCTCTTCAATCAATGATCATCTCCCACTCATTCCTGAGCTCGCATCTCGCAACAAGAACTCTTGCGTCTCGCGAGGGTTTTATGAACATGCACAGGAAACGCTCAGTCAGCCAGAAAACCTCTCATAGCGACAGGGGCGTGCCGCGCTACGTGTTCTAGCACCCCAAAATGTGTAATTAGATAGATACGAAGTGAAAGATTCGTCTGCGCTCCTCCTGCAACAACAACAGCTTGCAGTTTAGCCACTTATCTTGTAGCTTCTTTTGTGGCCATGATCCCACCTATTGAGATCTCCAATAAGCCACCCAGCCTCGTCACAGCTAATTAATACTCTATTGGAGACGAAATACGTAAAGCACATCGCTTTGGCCAACTGCTGAGCCGAGGGCGGATCTGCAGCCGGCTTCTGCTTGCTTATCAGATGCCTTACTGCAGTCTAAGGTAATAAAGCCAATCTGTTTCGAGTCATTTAACGTTCGATCACTGCCGTCTACCCTGTATTCCATCCGCAAACGATGATAAAAGCAAATATGCACCTGTCAAGTGTCACCATCGCTACACTTAAAACGGGTGGATCTCGGATAGTTATTAACACGCATGACAAGTGGTTAGATGATGCGCAATCCATGAACGAGAACAACCACTATTGCTAATGGCTATTTAGTAGACTTGACATTCGCCGCTACTCGCAATTTTTATGTTGCAGCCTATATGACAACAGAACTTTTGGCTTGATCTTAGTTGGATGGGCCAAGGCCGGTCTATTCCTATTTAACCCAGACAGAGTGCTTAGAGAGATACAGAAACCTTGCATGGAAGTTAACATCCTTAAAGCTAAAGAGGCAGTATTGGAGAGTTGTTTGTATGACGAAGTACTGCAGACCCTAGTGACTGCTGAAGCTCTTATATCACTACATGGGCTGATGCGGGAAGACACTTAGATCTATGATGAAACAAGCAAGCAGCGCCTGCTGACCTGCCTAGACAAGGTTTCTAAAGCTGCGCAAATGCCTCTCGCTGAGTGTGCGCTGCTTAAAGATGAAAACTAGCTCTTGTTTAAACAGAACAACGAAGCGAAAGAGACCAAGGTAGCCGCAGAGAAAGGTGGTCAAAAGCGTAAAACCTCAACAACTGGCAAAGGGCAGTCTAAAATGGCACGGAGGAGCGAAGTTGAGATTGCTCAGGACGAAATTATGGCGGGAGGGATGAGTGAATACTGTTCGGTTTTCTATGCTGTCGATTGATACCCATAAAGTGCAGACATAGATAAAGGAACGCTTATATCGACGATGTATTTAGTCACCTCAACTTTCTTGTTAGAAAGACGTAACCCTATATCTAATCAATATCTGTCTCGTCTGAGTCAGTTCTCCATCATATGCCAGTTTGAACCATCGCTTATTATGTGGGAATGATTGGTCGTCGAGCTGTATTACGTTGCAGCCGCTCTGCTCTTCTCATCCAATTATTTGGTGGGGCTATGCATGCGCCCTTTATAATATTATCAGCCTGTATAGGCCGATAAATGCCGCTGTTGGTCGGATCAAGGCTCAGGTGAATGTGGATCGATGTTTTCGGCGGTCCTTGGCATAATTTTGACTCTCCTGATCAGTGTCAGCCTGTTGCAAGGTATCGTTATCGTAACTGAATCATTCGAGAAATGCAACTGTAGCCTCATTCAAAGTTGCCAGGAAGGTAGGGACGGATTGGCTGCGGGTGGGGCTGCTCAGCCTCATTCGGCAGGCAACCACCTTTAGGTACACAGCCCAGCAGAGCAGGTAACCACAAACTTCAAGTGCCAACATCGAATTTAATTTCCCCTCAGCCCTGTCTCTACGTGTGCCCACGAAGAAATCTATCGGCAAATTGAAGCATATCTGCTAAGAAAGATATGCTCAGGTCTCTTTCCGATATCGTCAGGTCACTTGAGAATACCTTAGCATGACTTCCTTGCCGAAAGACTACTACGCCAGCAAAAGGAGTCGCCTTTTCAATTTATGCCGTCACTTAGTGGGCCCCCATCGTCGTCAGATGCCGTCAAATGGCCAGGTCACGCCTCGCCCATCTCTTGAACCAAGAGTGATTCCAACATTTCGCCATTCTCCCATTGATTTATCAAACCTCACCATTCGTTTGCTTACGGTTCTGCCCTTGGACGACGGAAAGAAAATCAGGTGTACCATTCGGCACCACGATCTGAACATCCCAAATAAAGGGACAGGCGATAATCAAGACAGTGACAGAGCTGACGACTCTCCCCACAACAGACATGGGTCAGATCTGGTGGTTCCGGGCTTGCCGAAGTACACTTGCCTATCCTATGAATGGAAAGGCAAGAAGAAAATGCACGAGATTGAACTGGATGGCCAGTCTTTCAAAATTTGGGATAACTTATATCAATTCTTTCTCTCCCTGCTTGCTCAGCACAAAGATGGCTTCGAGAACCTGTGGGTCGACGCTATCTCTATTGATCAGACAAACATAAAGGAAAGGAACCATCAAGTGCAAGAGATGAAGCACATCTACTCGAGAGCTTCAGAGGTCTTCATATGGCTGGGAAAGGGCGGAAGTCCCCTTTTTTTCGATACCCTTCTCCCACGTGTCGAAGAGGAGAAGCGCAAGAACGAACATTACAAACAAAAGCAAATCTATTATGATTTCTGGATGCACTATTCACGAGACCTGTGCGAGCGCCCGTACTGGACCAGGCTCTGGATAATCCCCGAAGTCATCCTTGCTCGAAAGGCGAGCGTGTTCTGTGGCTACCATAGCATCCAATGGGAGAGGTTCGCCCAATGGTCCACTGATCTAGCTTCTGATAACGAATTCTATCTCATCAGTGCCTTGCGAAACACGCCTGAGCGTCAACGTGGCCAAATCTTTAACCTTCTCCGTGCCTTTGGTCAGGCTAAATGTGCAGATGTGAAAGATAGAATTTACGCCTTGCAATCGTTGTGTGCCGACGTCCCCGTTACCGTCGACTACGGGATCTCAAAAATTGCCCTGATTGCGAGAGTTCTTTGCAATCATGTTGATGCGCCCGCCGAGCCGGAAGCCTTGTTCGATCCGGAAGCCTTGTTCGATCCGGAACCTTGGGAAGCCTTGTATGACAATTTCGCCATTCTGTTGGAGACGTTCAATTGCAAACCAGAACAATTTCTTGAGTTTTTGCAACCGGACTTGGACCCATTTTTATCCGAAATCAAAGCCGATAGTCTTCCGCCAAATGAATTTTCTGCGTTATACCAGCCCAACTTTGAGGAAACTCTGAAATTTGGCAATTTCCCGAAGAGTTGTACGCCATCAACAAGGCTTTTGGACCTTTGGGACGAGCCTCGACCCACAGAGCGACACTACGTCACGTGCCAATGCACCAATTGTATGGCCTTCGAAAGTTGGAAAACACTGGACCTTCGAAGCGCCTCTCTTGTTTGCGCCAGAATGCCTATTAGCTCTGATAGCGGGTTTTCTGAACTGTATTATTTTTTCAGAGGCGGCCAAAAAGACCTCTCATACATGGCCACTGGTTTAGGCACACATGTTTTGACTGGGGATGACACGCTGATGGGGCAGTGGCTGGCTGATGGCGAAACAATCTTGCTGATGTACGAGCCACACGCAGCCAAGCAGAACCTGAAATTTGCGCAAACAAAGTCGTGGGACAGGTGGGAGATCCAGAGTCCGGGATATTGGATAAGCTATTCTTTGAGTGCAGCAGCATTGATTAATCGATATGCGCACTGGTATAGGGACATTTGAGAGAGTCATATTACCGGTTATCCGAGCTTGCATGTACATTCCAGCATTTAATAACATTGTAAATTTAAGTTACGTCAGAGAAGCGCTCAAGTGAATGCGGATCGATGTTTTCGGCGATCCTTGGCATAATTTTGAGCCTCACAACCAGTGTCAGCCTATCGTAACACAACATGGTCTTAAGACAGTCATTCAAGAAGTGGAAGTGATGAGAAACTTCGATTCACATAATCTTGCAAGGAGCGGCAATTGCCAGTTATGCGCAGTATTCGGGGATGATTTGAACCTCTTCCCCATCTGAATCCCTCTATATAGACCAGTGCTGCATGTCTACTTTTTAGAAAGATCATGTTCAGCAATAACGGAGAAATTCAGAATGGCACAATCCGTTCAGGCTTCAGACATAGCAGTTGGTATGTCAGAAAATTATTATAACCTTGGTTCTTTCGATCGTTCAATAACTACTTCTAGCAAGTACGCGCAGATATGGTTTGATCGCGGCCTCATTTGGAGCTACGCCTTCAATCACAAAGAGTTAGCCAGGTGCTTCGAGCGAGCAATCTCTTACAACGGAGATTGTGCTATGGCGTACTGGGGCCTAGCCTATACATTTGGTCCCAATTACAATAAACCATGGGACGTGTTTGACATTGAAGAATTCCAGGCTAGCCTATCTAAAGCTCGCCATGCAGCCGCCTAAGCACAGGCGAGATCCCGAAGTGCTACGCCGGTCGAGCAAGCACTTGTCACGGCGATCCAATTCCGCCACCTGGAAGAGCTAAGGTATGATAAGAAAGCTACAGCGAGCTCGAATCAAGCCTATACTGCCGCCATGGCATCCGTCTACCAAAACTTCTCACAGGATCTGGATGTCGCCGCTCTTTATGCCGACGCCTTGATGAACGTCACCCCTTGGCGTCTATGGGACCTGCATACTGGTGAGCCGACTATTGATTCCCGAGCCCTCGAAGCACAGGTTGTGCTGGATGATGCTATGGGTCAACCTGGAGCAAAAACTCACCCTGGCCTGTTGCATCTGTTTTTCCACCTCGTCGAGATGTCTCCAACCCCCGAAGCTGGTGTTCCCGCAGCCGATGCGTTGCGCGGACTGGCCCTAGACGCGGGCCATTTGCAGCACATGCCATCTCACGTTGATCTACTATGTGGAAACTACCAACAGGCAGTTGTGTCCAATGCCAGTGCCATCCATGCGGATGAGAAGTTCTTGGCGCGGACGGGCATCGCGGTAAATGCCCGCTTATTCTTTACACTGTATCGATGTCACAACCTTCATTTTTATGCTTACGCTGCAATGTTGAGTGCATAAAAGAGTACGGCGCTTGACGCAGCCGAGCAGTTAGAGAGCGTCGCTACAGAGGGGAACATTTTGAAAGTAAAATCGCCACCAATGGCTGACTGGCTCGAGTGCTTCGTGGGTATAAAAGCACATGTGCTTGTGCGTTTTGGACTGTGGCACAGGATCTTGGAATTACAAATTCCAGATGATGTTGACTTGTTCTGTATGACGGTAGCTATGATTCACTATGGAAAGGGGATCACGCATTCTACTTTGGGCCAAATTGAGTTAGCTGAGCGAGAACGCGAGCTATTTCGGAACTCCTTGCAACGCGTTTCGCCAAGTCGAATGCTCTTCAATGCTAAGGGTATTGAGATCCTCTATGTGGCTGAAGCGATGTTGAACGGTGAGCTTGAGTACCGCCGTAGGAACTATGCTGTTGCATATCAGTACTTACGGCAGTCTGTTACGAGATACGACTCACTTCCGTACGACGAGCCTTGGAGCTGGATGCAACCAACTCGGCATGCATACGCAGCTCTTTTGCTCGAGTAGGACCATGTTAAGGAAGCATATAAGGTCTACAAAGCAGATATTGGATTGGACACTACGGTCTCGAGATCGCTTGTACATCCGAATAATGTATGGGCACTACATGGCTATTATGAGTGTCTGCAGAGAATGGAGCGGAAAGAGGAAGCTCAGAATTTACGACCTCAGTTAAAACTAGCCTTAGCAGTTGCTGATGTTTCAATAAATGCGTCGTGTTTTTGTCGCCTGAATGAGACGTTGGAGACCTGAGAACGAATTATTAGCTAGCAGTCCATCGTACGTACAAATTGCAGCTGTCATTCACGTAGATGTCTCCTCAAGCACTTAATTCACGCTTTTCTTGCCAACTCTGGCCTCTAGCATTTCTCTTCCGACTTTACTAAAAAGGACCATCAATGGCAGCGCTTTGTGAGGAATAAAAAGGCTTCAACCACAGCCAGACCACTGTCGCGTTGTACATCCCGTTGATATGCCCCGTCATATCAGGTGGTGGCAGATAGAATCGTACGGCGGTTCAACATGTTTATCTGGCAGCGTGCTATCGACCATAGCCTTTTTTCTCAATTCTAGAGGTTTGTCATTTTCCATGGGTAGTCGGAATGAATACGCAATGTGCTGCGATGCATCTTAGGCTGGTCCTTGGTAGTTGCATTCCTGGCCAGCTTATGTGCTATTTTCCCTCCTTCGATCTCCGAGTGCGCCGAAATCCATTGTATTCGCTGTATGATGATGATGATGATGATGATGAATAATTCGTACGCCGCAGGTGCCTTGCGGCCTACTTGGCTATCTCACGCTGACTATGATACACGCTGACGAAGTTTTACACGATGACCTTTTCTTATCCAATCGTCTCATTCTGAGCCCATATCGTTGTGTCCTTAAACTTTTAGCTAACATATTAAAGTGATCTCATTCAGTAGGTGGTTAAGTAAGACCGTTCTCCTCTTGTCGTTCGTCCTTATCTAGCGCGATTGCAGGAGTGTTGCTGGTGAATATATCGGCGGAGCAGCAGCTCATCGAATAAATTTATGACAACCCAAACTTCGAAGGCAGGACTAGTATATGGTGGAAGCCGGTCGCGAGGTGCGTAGGAAAGCGGGTTAAAGTGATTGTATCTAACAGTGCGTTCGGTTCATTGCGAATAGATTGCTTAGGAACTCAGTTTGGAACCTCCTGACTGTGACTTCAGGCTCGCCTTAGTTTGGAGCCTCCTGTCTAGGAATCCAGGCTCGCTTTTCTGAACTCCGTTGTTCTCTTGTTCGCCCAGTTGCTGATTGTATCGGTTCATTCCGTCGTTGTTGATCTCAGCTTGGTCTCTCAGGGGTAACTGCTCTTTAGGTAGAAGCACAAGTTGTTGTCCACAGGTCGTTGATTATCTTCGATCGTTGATTTCCTCTCTGCATCGGCTCTTATCACAAGGATGAAGTTCGTAGACAAGCACCTCGTACAGGTCGCATAGTCGGACTTTGCTGTCCGCCACTGAGATGATCCTGTTCGCGGATTTCACTTACGCAGGGAAACAAATATCACTAAAACAGGTTAGTGTGCCAAGAATTCAGCAGGAGCAGTTGGATGCAAAGGCTAGACTGGGCTTAATTGGACCGGGGTTGACCTGAAGCGAAAACCCCAAAGCCTCAGACCTAGCTTAGCATATATAAATATAAGAAGTACGTTAGTTACTTAATATATGCAATTCATAAGATGTCGCGTTTGCTTTATACAACTGTACACTTTGTTCCAAGCTGCTTTCACCTGCCCCCGCTAAAACGAAAAGGGGGGGGTTTCAATTCTGGGACCCGTAGTCTGTGTGTGAGTGATGATAAGAAGACAGTATTACAATGCCAGTAATCTTAGCTGCTGCAATAGCATCTATTCTATCTCCTACTAAATCGTACATATTTGGCCAGCAGTCTACGGCGGAATTTGCCTTCATCAGTGCAGTATGCCAACTAATTATGCCGGAACGTCGAAGCATAAACGCGATCGAACCAATGAAAACTTCTCAAAACGTCTACAAACTTTGCTAGAGAAGTGTGGAGAATTGGCTGAGTTTAATGCCGACGTTTATTTGCTTATACGTCGTGGTAAGATCTGGGAATACAAGACTCTAAAGTGCGAGTTATGGCCTCTCTCCTCAAAAGAGATTGTGAGTGTCAATATCACAGATGCATATAGACAGGGCTAATTAGTCACCAGGGAGAATCACTATCCTTTACCGATTAGGCAAACATCTGCAGAGTTTGTCTCAAAGAGGAAGAAAAAGGCGGAATGATATGATCTCCATTCTTGGTAGTAGACACGGTAGATTAGCTCCTAGATATCCATCGCTTGGACACCATCAGCTCCTGTTGGTAAGCAAACACTAATTTGAGATTATCTACAAAACCGATGAAGTGAGGCTACAGAGTGATGACTAGGAACAAATAAAGCTTATTAAATGATCGCTTAGGACTATCTATCTAGGCTCGGATCTTCTCTCTTTTCATGATACACATTCTATTGCAACCGAGCTAGTCAGTTTCATCAGGTCGGGGGCTATGGGAATTTCGTCCGCGACATACTGAGGTTCAGTATTCATCGCTGAAGCAGAAGTAGTGTAACCGCTGACGAAGAGGAAATTCACTCGCAATGCCCGATCGCATATCTTCCACCTTGTTCTTCTTCCTTGTGTTGTTTCTACAACTCGCGCCAAAAGATGAATCGAGTCTCGGTCCAGGTTCTTCAACATCTTCAACCCCCATTGCCGCTTCACTGGGTGGATTTTCGGTGACCAGTCGCATATCAGTAACCGACTCTTCATCCGACGGCTTGATCTGATCAACAATTCCTCTCTCAATTGTTGGAACGGTGGGTATAAAGATCCCCCTACCGCGACTGCCAACAGCACAAGCTTGATTGCTTTCGCTCCTCTAATGTTCGCGAATTGTATGGTGCATCCACGCATTTATGTTGTCAAGCTGGCGCATGCACTGAGGAAATTCAAAAGGCTTCTTCTGGAAAGCTTCTTCGTGCGCCAGGTAGAGGTGCTCTTGTAGGTAGGAGCGCCCATGATAGCAACGCCCACAAATCAAGCAAGGATAATGCGAGGTAGTCTCCGATGACTCGATGGATTTTTCAGGCTTGTTCTCCTTAGCTCCTCCATTATGACAACAGTCGATATGTTCTTGCCATGTTTTTCTTCCCAATATGCTCGGTGGATCAATGTTTCCAGTTCGAATACACTCTGAGCATGAGAAAGGCTTTTCGAAATACTCCTCTCTTCTTTCGTGTAAGTTCCAGAAATGCGACTTTAGGCCTCCAGGGGTGCGGATGGTGTCTTGACAAATGAAGCACTGGTGTAAAGTTCGCCTCTCATCAGCATGAAACATGTCGAAATGCCTTTTCCACTCCGGAATGCTATCGAATAAGACTCCATGCCCGAATCCTTGGGAAGTGCATCTCTTACAAGAACGGCACTGACTACATCGAATCTCTGTCTTGAACTTATCTTTCATTCTGTCATCCAATTTGGCGGCATGGGCCTTGGAAAGATGACCGTTGAGGCCTCGGGAATTAAATAGTTTGTGCCTGCCCTTGCTGTTGCAGGTTGAGAAAAGACACGGAAACTTTGCCAGGTCTTTTACGTCCGATGGAGTGTAAGGAAGAGTGTACGGGTCGTGAAATCTTTCAAGATGGTTGAACCAAGCAAGCAAGCCGGATTCGACCAAACAGTCTTCCCTCTTCTTCTTATCTTTTCGGCATTCAGGACATCTACGTGGCTTCTTAATGTTGAAGTAATGTGCTCTTTTATGTTTCTCAAAGTGGCTGGTGAGCGTCTTACGGTTGCTGAAGTTGAGGTCGCAGATGACGCATTTCCAATTCTCTTCCTTTTCTTCACCAGTTCCAATATCGTCCTTGTTTTCCTCATTTTTGTCGCAGTCGTCATTATCGTCGTTTTCGTCTGTATTGTTGTCTTCATCACACTCTGTATTCTCGTACTCGTCTTCCCAGAGATCAAGCTCTGCTTTCGAGCATCCCTTGCCATAAGCGACAAGCAGATCTATGTACCGTCCCTGATCGTCATCGTCATTCAACGCGTTCCATTTGCGATGAAGATGCTGGACGATTTGGCCCGCTGTTTGGGCATTGCTTTTGAAAGCACGTATTCCAGCGGTTTGGTTCGATACAATTGTCTTAACCCCAGGCGGCTGTTTGTCCAGTGCTCGGGCCCGATCGGCCTCTCCAAAATATTTGTTTCGCATTTCTACCAGTTGTAACTTGCCCCATGCATGACGTAAATATCTATGCCTTGAGCGAAGTAGCTTGAAGAGTTCTGCTACGATCGCCATTTCTTCCTTGTCATTGTCATAGATCGCTTGACCTTTGGCAACTTGCACCTTGCCGATAGCATCTTCGAGCTCGATTACATCTTTACGACTATTGAATCCGGCCCAATCGTCTGGATTGAGGTCTATAGGGGTGTTCTGATCTCGCAAAATGGACATATTTCGAGGAAAGCGAAAAGATGCGTGTTGTCGCAGCCGGTTCGTTGGCCAAACGCTGCCTGCAAGAGATCTTCTCGAAGCCGTGATGTTTGATATTGAGCTTCAAACCTCGTTTTCGTGTGGCTCATAACCCAATTTTGAAGAGCAGAAGAGAAGAGAGCTCACATGAATGTTAGTCGAAGTGAGGCATCAAATTGTAGATCGCGCTGGTCAACTTACGGTCTTTGTCGAGCCTTGCACCTGCCCCGACTCGCAGCGAATATAGACGAGGCACTTGTCAAAAGCCGGCCGCAATGCATACCCTATACCAAACATCGTTGAATTGCTGATATGAGAGGCGGAAGACGAAGCCATCTAAGATTTCCTTTTTCCATGGCAACGGAATGTAGTCAACATTGCCAAGCACTGGCCTATTCAAGAATTCCTCTGCATTTGCGTAACCAGCATCGAACGCGTCGTCTTGTATGGCGCGTGTAACGATGAGGCGGCTGAGACATACTAGAGGGAATGGTACGAAAAAGGCAGAAAATTTGATCCTACACCAAAATTGAGTGAGCTTGATATCGTTGCACTCAAATCAGTAGAGGAGTCATTTCTGACTTACGATTTACTTTTGACGCGAAGTGAATTCTTGAGCTTGTTTCTGGGTATCGTGATGGTTGATGTGTACTTTAACTTGGCGGTATCCATTGGATCTCGTAAAACAGACACAAGGATATCCCTATAGCGGACTTGTCCGAGAGTTCCAGGCCGGAAACCACCCATCGCCGAAACGAGGACATTAGCATGGAAGGCGATGCGCGTTTACATATCGATTCCCAGTTCAGCTGCGCGTTCCCAAAGAGTATGAAGAATAATAATGACGTCTTCGGCGGTAGCTTCAAGCTTTTCGAATGTGATCTCTTTTGCGAGGCCGTGTTCCGCTGCCAAATCAGACCAAATCCACTTTTGAAAGGTTAGGCAACAAGAAAACTCCACTCCGATCAAGCCTAGATACCTACCTTTGATATTTCAAAACACTAATCGATGAAGAGGGTGGTTTGGCGTTGAAGTTGTGAAAACGGAGCCGCCATTTATCTCCCGAATTGGGTTCTCGCAGCCTCTTTTCATTCAAGACCGTGAGGTCAGCTTCTTTGATCAAGGCGCGCTATGCCGCTAGGACTGAGCTTGCACAATTAAGCATTTGTCTCTCTTCGTATTCTGGTCCAAGAACCATGACTCCCCTCACGGAATTTTCGATACGATCCGACAAGAAAGCCTTGCTCCACGCAGTTGCGAGAGGATCTCCGAGACATAGTCCGCACCAGATCGTGCCCGGATCAACCTTACGTTTGCTGAAGTATCTGGCATTTATAATCAGCTTTGATAGCTTCCCCAAGTCTCTGAATGCAGCTTCATTTACTCATTCCAGGTTCTCATGAGCCACTGACGATGGGCTTTACTCGCATCCTCGACCAGAACATCTTCTTCAACTGGAGCGGCCAGATATTTCTGAACTTTTGCAAGACTTTCTTCGAGAAGCCGACCAACAGGCTGAGCTTGAGGGCGTCGAGCATTAGAAAATCGTTCCAAAGAAACGAGGTTGTCGAGATAGTCATCCATAGCTACTTGACGAAGGAAGAGGGAGAACGAGGTAAACCAAAGACTGGGCGAGAGAAAAACGGCCGTACAAGGCGAGGGAAGGGATAATAATCTCGTCAAGCGTGGCAATGCCACCAACTAATTTTTGTTTTTCCAGCTCTGGCTGAGTCCTTGCACCGGAATTGGGGGAGGGGGTCCCATTTTCAGGCCCTTGAGCATCCGCAGCAGATGCATAACATAGTCCACAGGGATTGTGCGAATCCAACGGAAAATCGTGGAACAAGTGATTGGCAGATACAGGAAAATTAAAAATTACAGGTTGCGTGAAGGAGCTAATCGCTCCCATGTTGTTACCAGTGTTGATGGATTTTGTATTGATAAAACAAACAACACCGAGCTCGCAGAGGCTATTAACTATGTTTTTTTGGTATCGTAATGCGGCTAAATGCTACGTCTATCCGTCGGATGTTTCTAGTCCTGCCTTCGATACCGACAACAATGCCAGTCAGCTGCCTTGGAAATCGGCTTTTCGGAAAAGCAGATGGTTCACTCGAGGCTGGACACTCCAAGAGCTTCTTGCCCCGGTTTCGGTTGAATTCTTCTCCCAAGAAGGTAATCGGCTGGGTAATAAGAAGTCACTACAGCAACAAATTCATGAAATAACGGGTATTACTATCCAGGCGCTTCAAGGAATCTCCCTATCTCACTTCAGCATTGATGAGCGATTGTTATGGGCGCGAAACCGCCAGACTACCCGCGAAGAAGACCAGGCGTACTCACTACTAGATATATTCGACGTCTATATACCACTTATTTATGGCGAAGGGAGAGACAATGCGCTTAGACGGCTCTTAAAAGAGATCTACAAGCCTTCACAAGGTAGGCTCTAGCTGACATCTAATTCTGTAGATATGGCGGGCTCTAAATAATAACTTAGGACCTGATTGTCCACCGTGCGCTGTTAAAGCTCCACTCAATTCGTCTATGAAGCAGCACTCACGCCCTTCCCTTCCTAATACTCGCATAGAGCTTCTGAGAGAGATATACGATTGGGCTGATGGCCAAGGTGAGCGCTGCATTTTCTGGCTAAGCGGCTTAGCCGGCATTGGAAAGTCTACCGTCTCTCATACTGTTGCGCATAAATGGCGTGAGGAGGGGTGTCTTGGGGCCAGCTTCTTCTTCTTCTTACGTGGTGGTGGAGACGTTGCCCATGCTAAAAAGTTCGTTACAAGCATTGCGGTACAGCTTGCGAGCAGTGTCCCGACTCTCTATCGGTTCATTTGCGACACTATTGAAGAGCATAGCGATATCACAAGTTGGTCTCTCCACGACCAATGGAACCTGCTTGTCCTCGGGCCACTGTCAAAACTGGACGACCCCGGTGCTTTGTATGTTGTAGTTGTGGATGCGCTTGATGAGTGCGAAGACGATAAGGATATCCGTATCAGTATAAAGCTCTTAGCCGAAGTCCAGTCATTAAAAAAGGTTGGCCTAAGAGTCTTTTTGACGAGCAGGCCTGAAATTCCGATCAGGCACAAGTTCAGCCAAATGTGTAATGCAGAACACCGGGACTACATATTCTATAATATATCGCCACAGATTTTAGACCAGGACATTTCTCTCTTCCTTACACATGATATGAGCCTCGTCGCACAAGAACATTCGCTAGAGCCTAGATGACCAGGAGCAGAGGTCATTAGCCGTCTGGTTCAGAGTGCAGGTGGTCTATTCATCTGGGCCACAACGGCGTGTCGCTTCATTCGCGAGGGTGCTAAGAGACGGTTTATTAAAAACCGATTGTTCAGTGTTCTTCAGAGTAGCGGCTCAATATCTGAGCCAGAGAAAAGCCTCAATAAGATCTACACTACAGTCCTCAGGTGCTCTATTCCGGCTTCGCTCACGGACGAAGAGAAAGAAGAGTTGTATCTTCAGCTGAGACACATACTTGGAAGTATGGTAGTTTTGCTCTCCCCTCTCTCCACACACTCATTAAGCAGACTACTCTCGGATGAGGACGTTGATGAGGCCCTAGAGGAACTTCATGCTATCTTAGATATCCCGAAGGACCCAAGGCTTTTGCTTCGTCTGCATCATCCTTCATTCCGCGACTTCCTACTCGACAAAAGTAGATGTGGAGATCCGTAGATGAGGAGCAAGTGCACCAGATGCTGGCCGAAAACTGCATACGGCTCGTGTCAACGTCACTTGAGCAAGATATCTATGGTGTAGACTCTCCAGGAAAGTACGCATACCTCTACTAGATTCAGCATCTTCAGAAGAGCGGTGCTCAGCCGAATGATGACGATCAAATACATCAATTCTTACAGAAGCATGTACTTCACTGGCTCGAGGCGCTGTGCTGGATGCAGAAAATATCCGAAGGGGTACATGCAAATACCCTATTACAATCAATCGCCCTTGTAAGATATGGCTTCTTATAGTCTTGAGATCACCTGCTAATCTGTGGTTTAAGGCTAGTGAGTGTCCTAGTCTACAGGGATTCGTCCTATATAGCCGACCAGGAATCGAGCAGGCTCCACTTCAAATATATTATAGTGCTCTTGTATTCGCGCCGGTGACAAGCAGAGTGAGGAACCAATTTAGGGGCCGGATACCACGGTGGATACGAAGGTTATCTAAAGTAGACGAGCATTGGAATACCTTACTACAGACACTAGAGGGGCATTCGAATATAGTTGAGGATGTGGTCTTCTCGCTAGACGGCAAGTTTCTGGCATCAGCTTCGTTAGATGGGACCATTGAACTTTGGGACGCTGGCTCCGGAGCGATGTTGCGGACACTTAAGGGTCATTCAGATATGGTCAAATCCGTGGCCTTCTCGCCGGACAGCAAGCTACTAGCGTCAACTTTCACGACTGTCACGCTGTGGGACGCCGGTTCGGGAACGATGCTGTAGACGCTTGAGGGCCATTCGAAAAACCTCTGGAATATAGCCTTTTCCCCAGACGGCAAGTTACTGGCGTCAGCATCAAGCGATGGGATTCTCAAGCTGTGGATTCAGGCTCGGGAGCGCTCCTGATGACGCTTGAGGGCCATTCAGGTTCCGTCATGGCAATGGCATTCTCCCCGGACGGTAAGATGCTGAATTTAGCTTCGAACCACGAGACTGTCAAGATATGGGACGTCAGATCAGGGGTGATGCTGCGGACACTCGAAGACCATGCGGTCATCACCGGGGCCTTTTCGCCAAACGGCACGCCACCTGCGTCGGTAGCGGACGATAAGACAGTCAAGCTGTGGGACGCCGGCTCAGGAGCGATGCCGCAGACGCTTGAGGACCATTCGGATTCGGTCAGGCCCATGGCCTTCTCCCCGGACGGCAAGCTATTGGCGTCAGCATCACGTAATTGGGCCGTCAAACTACGGGACACCAGCTCGCGAGCGGTGCTTCAGACGTTTGAGTATGCGGCAGAAATCGTGACCTTCTTGCCAGATGGTAAGCTGCTGGTGTTTGTATTGAACAACCGGTTCATCAAGCTGTGGGACACCGGCTCGGGAGTAATGCTGCGGACGCTTCGGGGTCATGAGTTTATGGCTGATGCCATAGCCTTCTCAACAGACGGGCGGCTGCTGGTGTCAGGATCGATGGACGAGACTGTGAAGTTGTGGGACGTCGACTCGGGAGCAGTGTTACAGACGCTTAAGGGCCATTGGGGTTTCGTCACAGCCGTGGCCATCTCGCCGGACGGGCAAATTACTAATTTCAGGATCGAGGGACAAGACCGTGAGGTTGTGGGACGCCGGCTCAGGAGCGATGCTTCAGACGCTTGTGGGCCATTTGAATACAATAAGCGCCGTAGCCTTCTAACAAACGGCAAGCTACTAGTGTCAACATCGTTTGACAGTACCATCAAGCTATGGGACGCTTGCTCGGGAACGGTGCTGCAGACAATTAAAGTTGACGTTCGTATTCGAGCTCTTTCGTTCTCTAATGACGGGACGTTCCTCCAGACAAATAGGGGACCGTTATATACCGCACTTCTTTCCAATGGCGCAACTCCCTCTCAAGCTAATCATCTGTATTCAGTATTTGTTAAAGAAAGCTGGGTAAGTCGGAGTTTGAATTTAGAAGATATTTTTTGGCTCCCTTCTGAGTATCGGCCATATTGTATCGCTGTTCATGAGAACATTGTCTGTTTTGAATACGAATCTGGCCGAGTTTCAATTATGGAGTTTGCATTCTAAAGTTCCCTGGACCTCTTTTTACTTACGTCTACTGTTGATAACATCTTTTACTATTCTTCTGCTGCTGGCAAGAATAGGACGGGTCTAAAGAGTGCAACGATGTAAACAATAGAAGTTGTGGATTCCTAAAAGCAAGGTCACTAGAGGTATGAAGAGCAGTACGAACGTGGCCATAAGAGGTTACGGTCAACTTCACCCTATTACAATATGGTTTTTATATTCTTTTCCTGATGCTTGTCGCTCATTGCCCAATAGTACTATCAAGGCCCCTTAGTTATCTCGAGTGGACCTAACACTATATTTGTTCAACTTTCCCACGTTATTCCGCGGCAATATGCCTTATCACGCCATCTATCTCTTTGGAAAGCATTCTTATCTACCGCTATTGCTCCCTGACAATCACCCGTTCTGTCCGCCTATCTTTGTATAAAACGCCCAAAGTTATGGATTCGCTCGTCCTGATAATGTGCTGTCTACGTTACCATTTGGTAATCCTAGGCATTTCTCACTATAATGTTTTACCTCCGGATCAAGCACTGACTAGGCTTACGAGGAAAGATATACCTTTCGAGTAGAATTACGAACAAGAAAACACGTTTCAAATACTCAAGGAAGCATGCATTAACCCGCCAACCTTAATTTACAGCTTTATAGAACAGGATCTGGAAAGACTCGTTGTTATATTTTCTAGTCTAGGTACCGCTGTCGGGGAGCAATTTTGCGCCCAGTCCTTGAAACTTTCAAAACCTGCCCATCCTAATTTGAACCATTACGACCGGATCCACAACCCTTTGCAGACGAACTTGCTGCCGTAGGCCGTTTATTTGGAACCTGTTTCTACCTTTGAGTCGCTTTTTCAGGCGCCTTCGCCTGCTACTGGATTGCGGTCTTGCGCCTTTTCGCGGCTCGGTTTCGCAGATCTCCGCCCCACTTTCTCTGATCTTCCCGCTTAGCAGCTAATTGAGCCTTTTTCTCCAGCAGAATTTATTTCAAAATAGGCTTTCCAGCTTTGCGCTCTTCCCTCTGCTTTGCAAGCTGTTCGCACTCCGCAATTTTTGCTTGTTCCTTTCCCTCTCTTTCTCGCGCCTGCCCCCCCCCCCCCCATGGAGCTCTTTGGCTAGCTGGTGGACTCCTCACGGAACCAGGCGTCTTCCTCTTGACATCATTGGCGTTATTTTCCGGAGACGGAGTCTTCGTCTTTATCGACCTTAGAACCCTTCCAGGCTCTAGAGGGAAGATTCCGGGGCCAGGAAATGCTGATTTAATGTTCGAAACTGTGGCCGAGCGCTTCCAAGCAGTTGCAAAAAGCTGTCAGAAGCTTCGTTTCGTCAGAGGAGAGAATCCACGGCTCGATTAAATTAACTGATTGATCTCTTGGGAGTATGCATGCGCAAGAGGCGAGAAAATGCCAACGTCAAGTGGCCGCAGGCGGTGGGTTGAATGCGGAGGTAAAACCACCAGTAGAATCACGTTCTTGCCGATAAACCGGATGTTTACACAACTCGAATGGCCATCGACGAGTAACAGACGTTTCGAATTGCCCGCTTTCTCTTTCGTATGCCGATCAAATATCTCGAGCCATTTTATCCCAAGATCCTCATTTGTCCATCCTTTCTCCGAAGTTGCAAAGTATGCTTGGTCAGATGAGTGATCAAGATCCTCTAACCAAGTGCCTTGAAGATCTCTGGACGTTCCTTAGTAAATGAGAACCGACAAGCCTAGCTTAGTGGGGCAATGAGCATTTGGCTTTTTCAGTAGTAGCGCCAAATTTCAAGCGGAAAGAGGACTAGAATGGCGCAACTGTATTCCTCTCTACCTGCATATTTACGTACAAATACAGGATTTTTTTTGGGAATTATTTCGCTATACCGTAACGTCGTAAAAGACATTTCGACTTTAAAATTCTTTAATTTTCTTTAATTTTCCTAGTAAACTACGTATATCACGCGAATACGCGCGCAGATACGTTAGTGTGGGATAGGTCTAGTTAAATCCAGCTCGCAGGGTTTTTACTCTTCTGATCATTACATGAATATTACAAACGAATTTCCCTAACACAAGCTATCAACTCCGCGTAAGCGACTCCACAACACAATGGAACGCGACCGGGTTGAATCTCCTCCGGAGGTTGACAAACTACCAAAGCGAATTATTCTTCGGTTCCATGTCAACCACGAGCTTGAGGAAGTAGTTATCAATGAAAGGTTTTTCAAATTGTACGCCCCTGAATTTGTTAGTAATTACTACTCCCATTTGATGGCCCCCAACGAATCCTGCATGACGCATATCGTCCTCGACCTTGGCTGTAAAACGAACCCAGTTGTCGACATCCGTGCGATAGCATACGAAGTTTACAGGTCAAAAAGAAAGACGAATTGTATATAGTCATACCTCTTGCAGAAATATTAACTAAGAAATAATTAGTAACTTCGAAAAGCTTAATAGCGCTGCGTGCAAGCTTGCTTGCTCGCGCTGTAACACACTTAGTTGGGGAACTGACTGACATTACCCTGAGGAATCGGAAGGCGACCGTCCTGCACAAGTAGGGCATTATCCGTCTAGATTGGTATCTTGAACATCAAGGGACAACGGCAAGTCCCTTTGGTTTCTGCTTGGGGGTGTACAGGGTTCTTGGTTCGGGCGGTTTCGTGGCGCTTCACATCAGAGATAGGCACCCCTTATGTTGTGGGGAGGATTGACGCGACAATCACGATATTTCTTAGCCTCGATAGCACACATTGAGGAATATTCCTGGGTAGCAAACAGGATTTTATAGCAGAGCAACAGCAACGTTAGATATGTTTATAACCAGACCCGCTTTTTCCCGGCCCCCCGCAAAGGCCGCGCAACATCCTCACCACTTCAACCATCAACATCATGCATTGGTACCTTGTCATAAGCTAACCTGTTAACTGAAAACAATCATGTTATTAAACGGCTCGTTTATTACACTATCAGCTTTCAGAACAATGAGTTCGGCTGGCTTCGGTGTCTCTTGGTACTCTCTCCAGAGACTTCGACGCCACAGGGCTAGAGCATGTACAGTGCCTTCGCATGGCAGAGCGCGTCCCTATCAAAGTTTGGCGAATCAGAGCACAAAATCCAGTGTGATCTAGAGCCGTACTTCGTCAAACTTTGCCGCCGTGCGAAGGCACTGTAGGAGTTGGTAACGAAGAAATGTTGCCGTAAATATTTTTTGAAAATATAGTCCATGGCCATGTAAAGGCAGTCACAGGCATCATGATCTATTGAGAGAGTTCCTATGCACAGGCCGACAATAGCAACAAAAAGGTAGTTGTTATAGTAACCAACGTAGGGGAAAGGTTCAGGGTCGCTCAATTCAATCAGCTCTTGAGGTGCAGGCAAGAAGCACTTCCACTATGCCCAGCTCCAGGCAAAGGTCCATACTTGGGTTAAATCGGCCGCTGCACCGATATTTCACTGCATTTACTAAGCCAGCTAAAAAGTTGATAGGTTACATAGTCCAGCCATGTCCTGGCTGAAAAAATGCCCGTCCTGAATAGCTTGCCAAACACCTCAATCTTGAGCTGTGATCACAGATGTGACGAAATGAAACGTTGATCCAAAAGCTGAGAGCGTAAGTAGGTTGTTGAATACAAAGAACGCATATAAGCGCGCGGTATGACGCTACATCGATGTCTTCGAGACGTCACCCGAATGCGTGATGAGACTGGACTACTGTTGCGTAGCAAAAGGTTAAGCTCAAGCTTAAAATTCGGCTACCGTAGCTGGTATATATACTATTGCTTACTTGCAACAACTACCTAGGTAGGCTCGGTCAATTTCGCTAGGGCTCCAAAGCCCTAGCCCAATATGTCATCTTACGCATGATGTCAAAAGCCTCTTTCACACTTAACAGCTTGTATTTATATGACCCAGACAGCACGATTCCCAAGGTACGTCGTGAGAGCGATGGAACCGTGGAGGGATCTCGCAATACGCCCACGCCGAGCCTGCAAGTTGACTGCTAGTGTGGATGGCCGCCTAGGCAGCTGAGGCTCCCGAGGTCCTCAGCCTTGAACCACCAACTTTTGATTACACACATACAAGCTCATTCAGGGCCCATCAAAAGCCTATTTGCGCGTCCTTCATATCCGAAAGTTACAAAATATACAAGGCAAGCGTCTCTCAAGGTGTACCCTACCATACCCGTGTTCAGATATCAACTCGGGCGATATTAGGCTATCTCAGATTCTTGGTAGCCGCGACAGCATCAAGCCCAAGATAAAGAACCATAAAGTCATTCAAAAAACAGCTTATGGGCAGAGTGAAGCCAAAGAACAAGGCCGATATTTCTCCCCCGCAAGCCACATTTAATATCCGTGAGATGCGGGTGGGCGAGTCTGCATCCGTTACAGATGTACAGATCAGCAAACAGTCAGAACAAATCGTCAATGAGGGCCAGCACAGATTGGAAATAAAAACCTTCTCAGTGAGGTAGACGATCAATTGAAGAAGATAGCGAATTCTTCGGACTACCGCTTCTCGGCCTCTTCAACTAGAAAGATCCTGGGTCCCTATCGCACTCGATTACAGGAGCTATTGCAGACCTCTAAAGCAATGGGTATTACGGAAAAGCCTGAGAATTACCGGCGAATAGCCGCGGTGCATGAAGAGCTTGGAGCCTATGAAGAAGCCGAGCAGTTTTATTTTGCGGCTTGTCCCTATCTAAAGCTGGACACTGGAGATATTATCGAGCTCCATGCATATCTGAATGATGTTTCGGCTCCAGGAAATCTCTGCAATCTGAAAAAAAAAAAAAAAAAAAAAAACTTTTCGCATTCCTGGTGCAAAATAGCATTCACTTATTATGGGTCGAGGATATTCTGAAAGTCCATCCATGGGTATTATGCCATAGCGAGCATGCGAAGCCTACGGACCAAGCATCGAGCAGATATATACTATATCTCACAATATCGGTTTTAAACGCCCAGCAAAAATTCGAGGAAAGCCTCTGAGCACATAGAAACCATTGACATATTGAATTAAAAAGCTAACATGGCGCTCACGATAGAAAGGGCTATAACTGGCTCGGCCCTGGGCAAAAAATATTTTGCGCTTCACGCTTTAATCTATGGTCTGGTTAAGTGTACGATCCAACTACGGACTATAGCCTTCTGGAGCCCTAGAACCATGCTTCAATTAGGCAGATTTCTTCGAGAGCGGGACAAACATAAGGCAGCTGTGTGCGTTTTGGCTGAAACCTGTTTAGCATTGTATTATTGGCACGATAGGGCTCATCCTCGTTCATTCCAAGCAGTCGCTGAGCTTGCGCATTGTGAACAATCAAGAGATGCTTTGCAAGAATTGCGGCGTTTTGGGGATCCTAATTTCTGTGAAGAACAACGATGGTCCATCGCTTACGAGCACACTCGTATCAATACTGTCATGGATGTGTTGAAGCATGTTTCATAGATGGGCATCGCAGCGGTGGAAACTACATTCAAAAAGTTTAAGGCCCAGAGGGGGGCTTTAATTTTTCCACCGGACGGTGGCCGCATTTTATGGCATACGGGGAAATCTCTCCAAGTCTCTCTCGATCCTGACATCAATCAAGGAAAGTAAAAATTTCCTTAATACTTAGGATACGATATATATAGATTTGGACATCGTCTCAACTACTAGCCAAACCAACCAGAAAAAAAACAAGCAAGCAAACAGGCGAAAGAAATTTTGTCGCATATCCATCGTCTGCCCAAGGTTGAACATCATCAAGATCGATTGAAGGCAATTCGCCGGGAAATGGTGGCTATGGACCTAACATATTTTGATCACGATGTACTCATTGCACAACCACCTTTTATCTCAAAAGACCAGTCTAAGAGGCTGGGGCATGGAGCATTCGCCGTTGTCGAAACTGTAAAGATTGCAAACGAAATCTTCGCCTGTAAATCAATCGAACTACCTCGGTATCGTCAATCCAGAATGAAGTATCCGTCATCCGTACATCGGACCATCTCCACATAATTCGGGTACACTTGACGTTTGAGAGCGTGAATTGCTTCAATATAGTAATGGGTCCTTACGCGGACTGTGATTTGGAAGCATTCCCGGCACAGCATACTTCTCGTCTGACCACAAAGGCGCAACGCGATACATGGGCTACAGTTGGTTTCTCTGCTTGATAAATACGTTAGCATTTATCCACTCGAAAGGAATTCGTCATAAAGATATAAAACCAAAAAAAAAAAAAAAAAACATCCTGGTCAAAAACAAAGAGATGATATTTGCCGACTTTGGATCCAGCCGTGCTTTTTTTTTTTTTTTTTTTACAAAGGCAACGGCACAACCGAGGGGCCATCGTATGGTCATACGAAGATGTATTGTGCGCCAGAAGTAATCCAAGAGGGAAAAAGGAACCGCTCCGCTGACATCTTCTCTCTTGGCTGTGTCTTCACTGAGCTGACAATTTGGTGTTACCGTTCTAAGGAGTCAGACTACAACATAGCCCAGTGGCATAGGCACACAGAGAAACCACGGTAGATGGTACGACAACAAACTTGTACAATGTTTTGCTGCACAGGATTAAGCAATGGTTCCACCAGGAAAGTTTTGGCAGCTGCCAGAATCTATACCAATAGGTGGTCAGTAAGATGTTGTGTGAAAATCCCGAGGATCGATTGACGGCAATTGAGGAGGTTAGTAGTGGACTTTCCCGGATGCCCAAATATGTCGAGCCATGTTCAGCATGCCGCCTCGACTTGTGGGTCAGCGTTCCACCTACGACGGCATCGGAGTCCTCTACTCCTCCCCTAGAAGGCTCATTTGAATAATATGGTCCACCATCACGACTCACTCATGGCATTTTATTTATCTGGTTGTGTAAACAATTTTATGACATTTCTATAGCACTCAAGTATCAGCCGGCGTGGTAGTTCGAAAGGTACACTCCTGGGAGGGGTTCGGTGGTAAAGTTTTAAACTTCAGTGGCGACCCCCCCAAATTAACCATTTACCTCACGTTAAACTTTATCGCCAAACCCCCATGTCAGCCGCCGGCCTACTCTCTGCCTCCTCCCTAGAACAACAGGTAGCATTTCTGTTTGCATTGGCATTTGGGAGGGAAGAATGGGTCGAGTACCCGGCGTCTCGTAGGCACCGGAGTTTCCTCGTCAGTGCTGTGCGACCAGATTTCCTGTTGAACACTCTCGACCTGCACGCCGCCGCCACATTCAGCATACAGTTGTTGGTAGTCATCCATAGTCCACGTAGCCTTTGCCATTGCCGCGACCCGAAGCTTTTGGAATCGCGCCTTTTCGTCTTTGTCTGCAAATCCGAAAACTCTGACATTTTCATATAAGGTCAGGACTTCAGCAATACGCTCATAGATGACACGATGGAGAGTTCGGGGACATGGAGAATCATGGTGGAAGAGTCTGGGGCCGTCTTGTCCTGGCCGATCGTTCCATCCTTGCAGAGGTCGGCGGGGGAGTTGGACTGTAACTTCTTTCAAGTGTGGTAATTTGTCGAAAACATTGTATGAAATACGGCTAGAATCCAGGTACAACCTAAAATCCCCAATATCGACTTGGAAGAAGTGCATAGTGTCTAGGAAACCCATCTCTAAGCAAATCCTCCTGAGGCCTTGGGAGAACGTAGCATACTGTTTGAGATGCGGGAATATTCTAGGATGGTCTCGATAGCACTCTGCTAGCATCAGAGTTTTGGTGTCTACAGGCACAGCATCTGGCTCCCTCATCTGGTAGTACTTGTCCAGGCGTTGAATGGTGCGGTTGAGCTTACTACATGAGGACGCAAAGATACCGAAGCCGTTGCCTGAACCGCTATTGCCGACAAAGCACAAACGCAGAGCGATGCTTCGAGTTTGGTGTGAAACTCTAAGGAGGCCTTTCCAATCTGTGAGCCTCCTATCGATCTCAAATATACGGCTAGCCTTTTCCGTGTTCAAAAGAGTGGTCCACCTGTTGTTGTAAGGCCAGGGGATTGTTCGCTGCACACAGTGCCGAATGATTTGCTCCTTGATTTCAGTAGGCAGTTCTGCCCATTTGAAGACCCTGCCATTTGCAGCCCACCATTCTTGCATGTCGCACGTGGAAACATGATCAGGGTAGGTTGGAAATCTTTCGTCAAGGAAATCTACGAGAGGGATAAAGTGGCGTCTGTTGATTGCCACATGAACCTTTGGAGTGATCCCGATGGTTTTGCGCTGCGAGAACACAGGTCGGCAAACGTAAAGCTCCCTCTGAGTAAAGTTTGAGAAGAGAACCTTGACCCTAGTAGCTCGAGATATTCCCATCCCCTGGGTTTTTGATGCTTGATTCACGTTCACTGTAACTGCGAAATGGGCCGCAGATTGTGCGCGGTACTTCAATATGCTCTCTCTAATTATCTCGAGAAGCGGATGCTCTGGGGAACCGTTTGTTTGTGATGAGAAAGCTTCATTTTCAAAGCCTGTGAAGCTGCTGGTGATAGCGGTGACGGGCATGGTGGGACGACTGAGGTTTGCGCAGAGACTAGCTGCACATAAGTTAGCGGACAGTTATTGGGCATACCCAAAGTCTGGCTAGTGGAGATACTTGATTCTGCGTGTATTCGGTGATTGGCATATGAGGAGGTAGAGGTGGTGGTGGAATAGGTCTGGGTTTAAAACGTAGGGACCGCGAGCTAGTGAAATTTAAGAGGTACAATAAGTACAATGAGAACAATAGGATTATGGGCAGATCTTACAAGTTTCGTTTGATGGTGTGAGTAAATGTCACTGCCTAATAGGTCGAAGGTAAAATTCGAGAGAGGGCAATCTTAGTCTTGCAACGAACTTGAGCAGGCTATCCCACCTTCGACCTTGACTTGCACTACCTTAGGCTTATTGTAGGTGCAGGTAACTCAAGGATAGCTTCTCAATTCTGGCAGTTTTAGTGGGTCGGGTAAGCGCAATTACACTGGCAGGAGTGATTCTCGTACGGGAAGGGGTAAAAGGTGAGTGAAGTGAGCAGTCAAGTGAGAGGGAAAGTATGATGGGCCTATGATCCTTGCTTGGGCAGATGATGATTAGCGTGTGCACACACTAAGCGTACCAAACTCCTGGGCGACGAGATGGTATGCGTACCTGCTAGCTTAGATCTTGAGTAGGATGGTCGGGTAGCGATGAAATACATTACAAGGCTTCATATTACACTTATAGGTCAAACGACGAGCTAGATATATATCTATTATCGTATACTACCCAGTAGAGCTTAATAATGCTTCTCAAAGGGAGCCCACTAATCTATTGCAGAAATCGCCAACGCTTTAAGGGCGGCTCTTAGTTCCTCTTCCACTCCACTTTCCACCCAGAAATGGCCTGCCTTGACAACCTCAACACTTGAGAAATGCGACCCTGGCTTGGCTTTGATTTGCCCACACCAATCTCGGAGGCGCTTTGCGGACGTAAAAATGTCTTGGCCTCCGTAGATAGCTAGTGTTCTATGTTTACTGATGATGACCTCGTCACCTTCGTGAGATCCGCTCCAGAGTTTATGGCCTAATGAAGGTGCCAGAAGTGTTGAGATGGGAGGCGTGAGGGGGGAGATAAGCAAGTACCAAACTTCTGGCATCGCGATGGCAGCACGTTCTATCTTCTCCAGCGACGTGGTTAGATTATTGTCTTTGCGTCCACGGTGGCTTAGGCTTCTCAGCTTATTGCCTAGATCAGTACCTAGACCTCCGTCTATACTCCTGCGTATGTCCCTGCTAGCCCTCCTCTTCTCAGGGGTGGTTTCCTCGCCTCCCATAGTCAGCGAAGACTTGGGTTGATGTCCTTTTTTCCTAGAACTTCTCTCCTGCTTTTGAGCGAGGTTTATCCATGCTAGGTTGCTTTGATCTGCGAGTTTACATGCTCTTAGGACGATCTCATCGCTAGCGGAGCCGGCAATGGGGCTGGAGAAGGGCTGGAGGATAGTGGGAACAGGTGGGAGGTGCTTGAGTATTAGGGAGCCGTATGAGTAGCCGCCGAGAATAACGATAGGAGGATCGGGTGGTTGTATGGTCGGTAGCTCTGGGCGGCCATGGAGATTGGGTGATGGGATGGATGACTGGTCTGGCTTGAACACGGCTTCAGGCACTGGGTGTAGCCGCAAGTAGCACATGTAGTGCATGAAGAAGGCGGCAAACGAGATATAATCCTGGAGCTCCGGGCGTCCCGACCAGCTCGTACGGCCCTTTGAGCCGTGTGCACCTCTTCCACATGTTAAGACACGAGGGGCATCCCGTCTATGGCGGAGCATACCTGAAGTTGAAGGTGCCTACGACCCAGCCAGCGTCCAGGAATTCGCTTGCCACAAAGCCCACGACGCGGTCGTCGTAGCTGCCGCCCATGGGCGCATAGGGATGGGCTATGACGATGGCTCGCGCCCGCCATGGAGCTCCAGCCGCCGAGCTCAGTGCAGCTGGATGGTAGATGCGGCAACCGAGCGGCGTATCATCGTGGATGGAGGGTATGGTGAAGGAGCACAGTGGCTCTGGAGTGCTCATCGCATAGTGGTTGGTGGCTGAGGCGTTTGTGGGGTTGGTTGTGCTTTGCGGAGCTTCGGTGGTCCCAAACGCGTTAGTCAGCACAATGGGAAGAGCCGAGTCTCATGTTTGGAGAGAGCGAGCAACCACCACTGCCCCCAGCAGCCAGCAGCCATGTTGCACAGAAAGCCGCGACAGCTCCTACATCTCGCGCTCATGTGGTGTGGCTTCGACACGTGCAGCTAAACCAATCCATCTCCCAGGCCAACCCATCTCCCACTCCCCCGCCAACGCCGCCCTTGTCATGGCCACCCCAACACCAAGCTCCGTCTCGCGCCATCGCCCAGCCCTCCTCGTCCTTGCTGGCGCTGCAGCAGCCTATGCAGCCTATCTTGTCTACAGCGTCTCCCGCCCTTCATCACGTGATGGCCTGCATCGAAGCAACGCATTTCGCCGTGCAAATGCACGCCATCGCTCACACACCCTTTCGCATGCCGTGCGCCCTGACCCATCCCCCGACGTTTCCGCACCTGCTCTCCGTGGGTACAACTTGGATGGAACACATATCCCCTTCGAGACTGATAATGTCATCTCGCCGAGCGAGCTTCGTGACTTGATCGCCCAACAGCGTCCACATGCCAGACCAGAGGAAGTGGAGCACACTCTTGAACACATTTACAGCGTCTATCTGGACCAGATAGTCGCTTTGATTTTTGACGATCATCCACCCCCCTACATAGACGCGCATTCCATTGCACAACTCACCACCCATCACAATGGGGGTAGCTTTGGGGACAATGCTGCAATAGCAAGGGCAATAGAGAGATACAACTCCACGACACAGGCCCCACGAACACACCAAGGCAATGGCGATCGCGTCGAAAGCGTTGTGCCTACTGAGCTCTCTCTGAGGAGTGATGATGAATCAGAGGGCGATGCTATCGATGCTGATGGCCAGACTCTTCAGCGTACTCTCTACCACATTGCTGAAGATCGCGCTCGGCAGGAGGGAGTTGTTCATCGGGGCATTACCTGCAATGGATGTGACGAGAAGCCCATTCGTGGCGTCAGATGGCATTGCGCCAATTGTGCCGATTTTGACCTGTGCTCCAACTGCGAAGCAACCAACTCCCACCTCAAGACCCATGTTTTCTACAAAATACGCGTACCAGCTCCTTATCTGGGTATGGCTAAGCAAGAACCAATATACCTAGGCAAGCCACATATGATGAGTGCCTCCATTCATTCAATGCTCAAGAAACGCCTAGTGGCTGAGACCAAGATGGAAATTGAGGAGGTCGACGCGCTTTGGGACCAATTTACCTGCCTTGCAGGGACCGAATGGCTCGCTGATCCCAACGGCATTGGCTGGGCACTTGATCGTCAGGCGTTTGATCACGCCTTCGTTCCTCGATACAAAACCTTTGTGGCCTCACCGAACCTAGTATACGACCGCCTCTTCGCCTACTACGACTCGGACAATAATGGCCTCATTGGATTTGAGGAGTGGATCAAAGGCCTAGACGGTATGCATTCAATGAACGGACGCACCAAAAGCAGGATTGTGTTTAATGGTTATGATCTTGATGGGGATGGATACATATCACGCAAGGATGTTCTAAGGCTCTTCAGAGCATACTATGCTATCGAGAAGGAGGCAACGCGCAATTATGTCGCAGAGATCACCGAAGAAATTTCAGTTCGAAATGCACTCGACACCATACGCTCCAGTCAGCCTCTAGGCTCTGCATTTCCTCCTTCTGCTCTAGGTGCACGCCAAACCGGTAATTCTCGTTTACAAGATAAACAACGAGACGATTTTGAGAACACAGATCCCATACTTCGCAACGATCAACCAGATCTGGCTAATCGAGACGAGATGCTCATCGCTACCAATCTTCGTGATATAGAAAATCAGGATGGGGCAGTAGAGCACAGGTGGGCTCGACGGCAATTCTACATCGACGAAGAAGAGGGATTGAATGAACCCGAAAGCCTACAAGAAAATCGGGTGGCTCAACCTATTGAACCTATTGAACCTATTGAGGCTAGAGAACTAACCGAAGATACCGAGGATGCCCTTGAGCACTCAAACACACGACCTAGGTGGTCACGCTCATCTTCAAAAGTGCGATTTCAAGATGATGTTGATTTTGAAACGAGATCTAACGCGTCCATATCCTCACGCCCTTGTGGGGAGCGGTGGGGTGGCTATGAGATTCCACAACCCGAGAAAGACTTAAGCCAAGAAGTGATGTATCAGATCACACAACAAGGTTTTAATGAATTGCTGAATCCGTTATTCGAGGATAAAGAAAATAACGCTCTAGCCGCATCCGCCACTCGCAGCCAGCGTCATAAGCTCGCTGTCCACATTGATCAGGTCGCTGTCGACTTTAAGACACGGTGGTATGCACAACACCGTGCTATTTGCAAGATAGGTATCTTCCGATACTCCAGATGCATTCTAAATATGTTTCTTGATGCTGTCAACAATTCCTCAACGCATGGAAATTTCAAAGGATTGTTTCACCATGAAGGCAGTATAAAATTGACTCGGAAAGAAGCCAAAGCGAGGCTCTCGAAAATCTACGCTTCACTGGAAAAGGCGTTCTTCACCTCCATCAGTGCTCCAGATGAATGGTTAATAGATGACATGTCCCTATGGAATACCTGGCTTTGCCGACGCCAGCTCCAGGATGAATTTCTACTTGCTACGCTTGGCTGCGCCTCTCGTTTAGGTTGGATTTCTGGTTCTAGCTCATATTCGAGTGGGTTACAAAAACATCTCGGCACACTTGATCAACCCGCTCCGCGGGATCCCACAATGCCTCAGTTCCGTCCTAATTCTGAGACGGACGCGGTTATCGCAGACCATGTTCCAGCTCCGGTCGAAGACCTAGAGCAGCCAAATCTGTCAATGCTCATAACAAATGACAGAGAACGGGTATATACAGACCCGGAAGGCCCTTTCTTCGTTTTCGCAGGGTCCGCACGGCGTTCAGGCACAGAGGCTGTAGGAGATGAACATTTCCCCTCTGCCACTGAGGTACAGCCATCACCATCTCAGTCCCCCAACGATAATCTGGTACCTTCCAGGCAAAATTCCCATCCTGGTCGAGAGAAGTCACCCTCGGAATCTATCCCCAATTGGCGTGACTACGCTGATGATGCCGTCATCCATCAGCTTCTTGTAGGCACCGAGGGGGGCATCGAGATCCTTAAAAGCGTGTCTAGCACAGCTATTCATTCCACGAACGACTATCACCCTGAAAAGGATCAATTGAGGCCTTTATACCAACACGTTCGCGCACTTGCCATGAACCCTGATACCGAGTCTTACTACATATTACTTGCTAGCTTGGAAGCAGTGCAACAAGAGATTATCGAGCGCAAAGGTAGCGGTCTTATCAACTACGAAGAGTTTGATGAACATATGCGCGATGGAAGGCTATGCTTTCTAGAGTCGTGGGTAGGATGGGTGAGTATATGAAGGATATATCATAAATGGTGACGTCGATATTATGTTTAACCAAACTTTGGAATGGGCAACTTGCCTACTTGGCAGAATGACTCATTGGTTATCATCAAGTATAGCAGAGACCACAAGTTAGAGCCGTGGGCTTTTAAGCAGTGCCATAAGAGATCGTCACATTGATGTGATTATGAGGTACAAGGCCGAGTATTAGGTAGCTACGCTGTTATGAAGTATGAGAATAAAAAATGTATGATATTATTAGTTTGACCCATTCGTCGCCTTACATCTAGGCGCATAAGGGAGTAGCGCAATGTGGATTGGCTTGATGTCACTCGTTCCCCCATTACTCAAGGGATGTAACTGTGTCTCCCAGTCATGCAAGTTCCCCCTAAATAGCGAACAAGGTTGTCCATAGCAACATCCATACTGCCGCAAAATTCCTGATCAGATAGGGAACACCAGAAATGACGTTTCACACCTATGCTAGCCTTGAAGGGATGAATGTATGAAATCAGATCCACAATGACAGATCTTCAGAATATTAGATTTGCTTGATTTGTGTGCGATAAGACATACTACATGTTTCTATTAACCTCCCTTGGCCTTTTTTTTTCAGGCGCACCGCTCTTGGGTATCACACTTCCGTCCTATTCTCAATGATGCAACGCTATAAAGTTATACTGTTACAAAGACCCGGACTTTCCAGTCCAACTCCCCTTGCTGATAGAAATTCCACAGAGTGCTGCAGTCGACTTCTCGGCGTGGTATATAAGCCGTCGTTGTGGTATGCTCTATGCACCTGGGTTCATACACTTGGATGTTCTAATAATCCATGTCTCTTTTATCGCGGTGTGCTCGACCGACTAAGTTCCTCCATTTTGAAACTCAATCCCCGACTTCCATGCGTGTCTTCGCTCCATCTACCCACTAGACTTCTTGGTCTCTTCTTCCTTGCTTCTGTCTCCATCTCCTCGTAGTCCTCGGGTAGTGCGGGTTCACTCTTCACTTCTGTTGTTGTCACGAGTTTGATGTCCTTCTTGGCGCATAACTCGTCTGATGACTCACTAGATAATGGAAGGGCAACGCGGCTGAAGCGGTGAGATCGTTTTTGAGTGTTCAAGGCAGACACTGTGGTTTGTCCGCCAAAGCGACGTGGTTTCTCGGTCCAGAAAGTGGAGAAAGTGTCGAAGCCGTTGTTGTCGGGAGGTGGTTCGTCGCTAAAGATCATTATGCGACGTGTTACGGTGTACAATAAGACGTCTAACCAGCCATTCGAGGTGATCATTGCACCAGACAGGCACAATCGCGCAAGGGATGGAGGTGAGCCAGACATGGCGGCCATACGGGCGGAAGCGAGTGGAATGGTGCATACTACGTATACTAGAGGATATACAACCATCAGGTTAGCGATTGACTTGACACGTTTGGCTTCTTCGGCAGTGTAATAACCGGACTGAATGCGGGCCAAAAGGATGGTGTAAATGGCCAGGTAGATCAAAACGTTACCGAACTCACTAAAGAAATCAGTCATCTAGCAAGTGTAGAGCGAGACGATATATACTCACAATATAAAGATCCAGACGTAATGGGTCCATAATCGAAGATCATTGAAGTCGTGGTGGATCCAACACCATACACCAGATCGAACGTAGAGATCGTTCCCGTGCATACCGATTCCAATAGAAGATACGCCAATAATGAAGATCCAAAGGGCCACAATTGTGGCGTAGAAGTATTTTGGTGTCAATCGATAGTCGAGAATAACGCTTGCGAACGTGTGAAGGCCGATAACGAAACACCATACACCACTACCCAAGTCGCCAGTTGATACCAGCCACCCTTGAGCAAAGCACACAGGATTCTCAACTACGACACCGCCCACTCGCAGCCATTCCACATTTAACAGAAAAGCTAGCGCTTGCTGAATGTCGGCCCACAGGAGGTTGAATATTAGGATAACAAACTGGTTAGACTTCTTGGATTTGATCTGCCAGCGCACAAGTTTATATGTGAGCAATAATAGCAGCAATACCGAGGCGAGGAAACTGAGGAAGGCCAGAACTACGACTGCTCGGAGCCATGGAAAGATATGTTGAGGTAAGGTGAAGGTTCTGGACTGCTCGTCCAGCATCGGCGTGAGTTCCATTGCGAAAGATGCTTTGGCCAACGGCAACACAGAGATGGTTATCACCAGTGAATGCTATACGATATCATATCGAAATTCGAAAGGAACCAGAATAATTGCCGAGAAGAAATAGAAGAAGTAGAAGAGACGCAATGGATACTCAAAGTCGTGTGCCACAAGCCGCAAGACCCGAGAGACGCAGACTCGGAACTCACCCAGCGGCGGAGAGGACGATAATGTACAATGACACCGCGACCCAGCAGTGAGGGGGACCCTTGCTAGCCGCAATAGTCAGCACACGTTGGTGCCGGGACGCCACATGCACGGACCTACAAAGGCAATCTAGAGGCCCACTTTTCCATCTATTCCCGGTCTCCTCAGCGCCTTCTTTCCACCGACGTAAAGTTCGCTCCGCCAGGCTAGGGCTGAAAATGACCGCTTCTGGCCTCCAGTTGTGGAAATGACATCTTATTCGAAACTTAGCATAGTCGATTGAGCAGGTAGTGAGGCATGGGTTGGCTGTACCAAGACCGCATTCCAAACAAACTGGCTACAAGGATGGGCATGCCACCAAGCCTGTGCGAGAAGGTGTTTTTGACAGTCTTGGTATGCATGTAATCAATCTCTTATGCCAGTGGAGCGTGTGGGCACAAAGTGCCAAGCGTCATCTGACAGCATTTACGACGGCCCTGCACACACCCACCGACCTGGGAGCAGCGAGCAAGCCTCCCGCCGTACCGACGGCTACACATGATTGGAGGAGAGATGTGGCGCTTACTGGGCGCTCGTGAAGCAGTTCGTTTGGCTATTTATTCTGCTAGGGGTTTCTAAAGCCCAAGGGCTGTTGGTGGAAGCATGATACAGATTCAAGCTGGACAAGCTGGGTGAATGCATCAGGGAAGAGTGTACCCGAGGCAGAGCATGCGATAGACAGGTTACCACGCAGCACCTGGCTTAGAATGTTGAGAGGCTCCTGCTCTGCTCCTCCTAGGTCTGTCCTCGTCGCAGAAAGCCAAATGCTGCGTTTCGAAGCTGATACCCAAGTGGCCAGCACCAGACACAAGGCAGAAATAGTAATCAGCGCCTGGGTTCTCCTCTAACCAAGCGTATAATCCCTACTAACAGCTCGCTACGATGGCTTGCACATCCCCCATGTCCATCAGTCTGACGTTTTGCTCCAATCCTCGTGCGCCCCGGGGTTCAGTCAGCTTGGCCTATGCGGGGCCGGGCACATTCCCCCCATTCCAGCTTAGCCGTCAACATTGGCGCCAGGTTTCGCGCCGCTGCTTGAGGCAAGAGGGCGTGTTGTGGTTCGTGTCACTTTACTTTTGAGATTGAGATTGAGCGGTCGGAGAATAATCCAGAATATTTTCCTGATCTTGTGCAATCCACTGCGCACGGTCCCTTCCCTGGAACGTGTTCACATCTCTCCTCCTAAATCTTCCTTCCAAAAGGATTGTCTTACCCCAGGAACACCCTCTTGGCTTTTGCATACCGATATTACAAGACGGCCCTTTTCTTCCCTCCAACTTTCTTGCCGCATTTGGCCTCGCACTAGAATCGTGCCGAGTCAAATGCCGGAGTTACCGATTCAAGATTCATGTGCTCAAGTGTCTTCTGCAAGCCTTCCGCAACCCATGATTCAAGACACTATCGCAACGTCTTGAACTCCTCTCGCGGACCACAAGTTCGTGTGCGAGCACTAGCCGAGGCACATAAAATATGGAGCATGGCGGAAACGGTGCCTCGTAGCGGCCCTCCGAATGATCAACGCCTTACCGCGTCTAGAGTTGACATGGCTCAGCTCGCTGTTTTCCTGAGACTGTGGTACGTTCGCCATATGGCGGCGCGTGGTACACTTCAGGAGATATCACACCAATCAACACAAGCTCTCACGCCCATAGTCATCCAACCATCCTTCAATCGTACCGTATTTGTGTGTTCGTCATCCGTCTCGTTCTTTGCTCATTTCTTTGTTCATTTCTGTGCTTGATTATGGTTCAAGCCCTCATTTAAGCAATCAAGCTTCGAGGCTTTCAGCTCCTGCGTGTTGGCATCGGCACGCGCCGACGCACGGTGAGTTATCCGGTCAATTAAGCACTGTGGGCTGATTTTCGCTAATTCAAACTCTATCGTGAGATATCGATTGGATCGTGAGATGTGCGCTATTTCACGGTCTGGAGAAGTAGGTACAAGGCCCTAGTACTCCGGTCGACCACTGCCTCCGCCCGGACCAGAAAGTATCTCAGGGTTAGCGAACAAAAAAACCATAGCTCTTCGCCAAATGCACTTCGTATGCTTCGGGGACCGTAGAAAATGTCTTACCGCCCGCAGCAATACAAGCAGAGCATTTCTGAGTATTTCTGAATCCCTTGCGTGCTCTCACGGCTGTTAAATTGACAATGTTCCTTGTGCTATCATAACCAACCATCTCCTTACTCAATAACGCCACCAGTATCCGCCTCCTAGGGCTCGGAACTGTAGATCATAAGGAGCCCCCTTCTTCGCTACGGCAGTTGACTTCCGCCACTAACAATGTTCCTAGAGAATCCGGCGAGTGAAATGGTACCTGTAAGCGCACTCGGCATCACGGTACGCCACACAAGCCAGGCCTTGGCTAGGGATAAATTTGGGCATCGTATCAACAGCAAATCAGGCGATCAATTTGTGAGCTCGTACAATCAGCCTTGTTATGGTCAACAAACCTGTGAGGTTCGTGCTATCAATTAGCCGTGCCGTGAAGATGCCATTATACTTGCAACATGCTCTAACCCTGCCTGCATACCTATATGATTGCATTTAGAAGCAGAAGTCAGCTCAATTTTCTAGCTGTGGATTAAAGGTGAGAAATGTGTATGTGCATGTGATTAATGTCATTGCTCGCTCACGTGTCTGCACATGGGATTTGAGGATATCGAGCTAAGGCTGCGCAAGAGATTGGAGGCAACAAGTAACCTAAGTCAACGGCAACAGTGTCAACACGCCAAGGCTTCTATTCAACAAAGCATCGCTTCACTCAATCTCTGTAGCTGTCTAGCGCAAAAATGCTCCGACAGGCGATGTCTCCATTCGTCTACAGATTGTTCAATAATTATTTTGCTCAGATTGGTCAAGACAAATAAATGGCTATAGATACTATTGGTTCGGTTGGCTACTCTGTGCCCCATTTCCCCCAATTGCAATCATGTTTACTAAACACCAAGGTATGATACCATAAATGCTGACAAGACGCGCACTCCTATGCACGGTTTCCTGCTAAACTCTAATTAAGGTTATAAAAAAAACCCACACAAGCATCTGTATTAGTTTTAATGCAACAGCTGTTCTGGCTGCTTTGTTTCGATGACATTGTATTGCTGTTGGCTATGTGTTGAGCGAAAGCTCTTATTACGCGTCTCTCGTCGTCCATGGCACGGTGACTTATGTTAGGCGTCCTAGACTCGCAAAATATTAGTCATAGGTTCCAGGGCTTTGGCGACTAGATAGAAGAGGTTGCTATTGGAGGGAATCAAAACATTATGTTCTGGTAATGGTGTCAAAACTAACAGCGTCCCGCAACTCTGAACAGACATGTCTTGATTCTTTCCTTGTTTACACAACAAAGTTTTTCCATGTGTTGGGATCTAGACCTCTGTAAAGCAAGGCTTCCTTTGCACATCTGACAAGTAGTATTGGGCAGTGTAAGCCTACTATTGTGGGGGCGTAAAGGTCGGACGCTAGGAATGGGTTCAGGATGTAAAACCATAATCAGCGCGACGTACGACCGGAACATATGTAATCTGACGCGGTTGATGATGACTACGGTCAGCGTGGAACTTACTGTAAGAACCAGTACTATCCTGGTTGGGCGAAGGGCTGTAGTTGTGCTCATACTCTTGCTTTTGCTGATCGCTGGGATTATGTGGGATTGACGTTTACGAAATACGTGCTTATATTGAATACATCTACAGTGTTTCCCAATGCGAATCATTATGTAGAGCATCATGTCCGTTGAATCAGATGAGCCATGCAACCAGCAACGTAAATTTTTTTTTTAAAAAAAATGAGACATGAAGAGAGTGGTATCCAAAGATGCGCCATGGAGCTCGTCCAGTGTTTGAAGTAATCTGGTTGAAGAATGTGAACCTCCCTGCAAATGTCCCTAGAACCTTACGTCGCCCGCAAAGTATTGTCCAACAACTCTTATTAGATCTATGCTCCCTAGCTCAACATGCGTGAAAGTATATCCCTTGAGGCCATTTTGGCAGCCTTGATGACATCAACGCAGGCCTTGTGTCAATCCGCGAAACTCTCGGCCTACAGCTGACGAAAACTCGGGCTGCCTGGAAACCATATGGCCTTGCGCACTTGTGTACTGTGTCTCTTCAGGCTCAGGCGTCTCTTGACTCCACCGCAAGATTTGCTGCATAGCCACTATATCTTCGATAATTACATTGAAAGCGTCCTGCACTTTATGAAGTACTACATTGCGGTTATAATTGGTCCGGTTTCTCCAAATGGCGTCCATAAGTGTTGCGTTAATCTGCTCAAGTTGTTCGAGGGTGCAGCCCGATGTTTTGACGACAAGCATTTGGTAAAGGTCGTTGAGCTGATCCTCATCAATAAGGAGCTCCGGCTTCGGCTCTTCATCGTTCAATATGGCGCCAAGATTGGATGTGTGCCGTGGTGGCGCTGGAGCAGCCATCGTATTGTGTTGCTGAAATGACTGAGATGGTTCTGAGTTTGATGGCTGACTGCTAACATAATGTTGCTCTATTTTCGTAATAAGGTCAGTTGATTGCTGAGGCAAGAGGGGCACAAAGGGCGCCAAACTTCGATGAAATAAACTTGACGAACCTTGCGTATCGGGAAGCTGTGATCCGCCCGGCTGGGGAGCTAAGATCATCTCTTGGAAATCGGGAAGCCCAGCTACGGCACCATTGGTGCTCTGGGTGTTTGATTTAATATCAGAGGACCGGTTCGAGGTCTTTTGCCCAGATGTTGTTGTTGAGGCGCTATTATGGTAATCGTTAGGATGTGAGTTTGGTAACATGTATGTTCGGACTGATGCTTGAGACTTCTGCGTTTGAGTTGCTTGTATATCAATTCTGCTTGGCGTCTGAAAATGGAACTCATTCTGAGTGCCAACATTCAAATCTTGACTATCCGTCATATGCGTGTCATTGTCATGTCTAGAAGGGACTGTCGATCCGTTCTGGTGACTATGCTGCGCACCCCCCTCTCCACTTGTTCCGTTGGAGAGTGGAACCATAGGTGGAGCGCGCAATGGTGTTACTGGTGGCATGGCAGAATGTCCAGGCACAGGTTCACCCAAGATGATTGGTCCTGAAGTCTCTGTCGTTCCGAGAGACTGCTCAGGCGGAACTCTAGCAATCTCGGTGCTCACATCCTGGCCCTCAGCAAGAGCTTTCTGCCGCTTCTCTTTGGCCTTGCGCTCCCTTTCTAGTTCTCGTGCATAAACGGCTTCACACTCCATAAGCACGGCAGGAGTAAAGAAATTCGCAATGTCGACCTCCACGTTGCTGACCATTTCATTACCCTTCAGTGTTCGCTCTGCGTCGCCAAAGGTTCTAGCGTCCTTGGCCAGAGTCTTGATATCAAACAAGAAATCCTTTGGGCGTTTGTAGTAGCCATTGGAAAGTCGTTTCTCAATATTGCCAAGGTCAAGGTTGTAGTACTTATTGCCACTTTCAACATGTAGCAGAACATCAACGCCTTTATGATCCTTGGAGCACTCCCAAGGTCGTTCTACACCTTGCTCATGTTGTTGGTCTGGAGGTAAATCTGTCCTGAAGTGCTCTGGATCCTGCTCTTCGAGCAAGTAGGCGTACCAACTCTCCTCCAGAATCGGCTTGAAGAACTTCCTGTAGCTTCTCTTCAGTTGGTCCATGATAGGCTGGATGGTTATCTTGACCTTATTTAAAGTCATCCTGTCTTGTTTTTTCTGTAGTTTCTCCTTCGCTGCCAGTTCTTTGGGATCCACCACTGGCACCACAATAGGGGCGGGTTCCAATTGGGGCAGAATACGCTTCTTCCTGTTGTCCGGATCAGGAAAGTCGGCTGGAGACATGCGAATATAATGGCAGACATTATTGAAGTATTCAGCCCGGCCCTCCTGGTCTGGGCGCTGGAGTTTGAATTCGTTGTTTTGGGAGTAGCCAAACAGGTCGACCATCATCTGCTTGTCTGGTCGTTCTCGTTCATCAAGAAGTTCCAAGACACCCAATAACATGATTGGCTCATTCGCACCAACACTTCGTAGGAGGAGTTTGAACGTTTTGATGGCTGTTGGCGGCAAAGCCTGATACCATACATCAACAGCTGGGATGTAAATGACACTAGGCTTGTGTCGCCTGACCTCCGTGAAGAGCTGTGTGATGGCAGCTTCAGGGGTTCGAGAAGGGTCTTCGAGTATGGTCGGCAGATCGAATGATTGCACATGTAACCCCTCGATCTTATTCAGTAAAGCAGCACCAAGGTACTGTTGGCCCATGCCTTGTAGACCACTGATGAGTAGACGGGGCCGGAAAATCCTACTGTTCTCAAAGTTCCGCATGGTAGCCTCACGTTCGAAACCTTTTTCGTCCTCACGGTCATCATATTCCGCTTCCTCGAGCGCGGTAAGCTTTTTCCTCCTGGGCAACAACTCATCAATGCGCTGTGTGATCTGTGACAATGGCCTTCGAAGTAGCGGCTCGATATCTTTTGAGAGCGGTGCTGCACTGGCAGTGACTGTCCGCTGAGAGGATGGAATCATTTTGTTAACCGAAATCATGAAATCCTTTGCGAGAACTTTGATGTTTGTTGGGTCAATCAGGAGCTTCCTCTCAGAAGTATAAATTTGAGGGAAAGTTCCTTGCACCGCATTCAGGGCAGCTTCAGTACATAGCGCACGAAGATCTGCACCACCGTAACCTTTTGTCAGTTCCGCAAGAGAGTCTTTCATTGCTGGCTGGAGTGGTGGGTCCCAGTTTTTGGTATGAATGTCGAGAATCGCGCGTCGTCCCGCAACATTAGGCAATGGAAAATAGAACTCGCGGTCAAATCTACCGGGGCGTCGAAGTGCCGGATCAACAGAATCGGGTCGATTTGTCGCGCCAATGACGATGACTTGACCACGTCCATCCATACCGTCCATCAGGGCGAGGAGTGTCGCAACAATCGAAGCATGTATTTGTTCTTGCTTGCTTGATCGAACTGGTGCTAAGCCGTCGATTTCATCGAAGAAAATAATGCTAGGCTGCGTCTTCCGCGCTTCTTCAAAGAGGAGGCGAAGCTGGCGTTCAGCTTCTCCGACCCATTTGCTCAAGGCATCAGCACCTTTACGCATGTAAAAGGTGACTTTCTGCCCGTGAGAGCTTACACTGGATGCTAATGCACGGGCAAGTAGGGTCTTACCGGTACCTGGAGGGCCATGGAACAAAACCCCCCTCGGCGGCGTTATCTTGAAGCGCGTGAATACTTCAGGGTATAACAATGGTAGCATGACCATTTCCTTTAGCTTGTTGATGTGGTCGTCCAGGCCTCCAACACCGTCGAAATTGACATTCGGATCAACGCCCAGTGGATCGGAATCAGCAAGTGCCTTTTTATCCTTGACCTTTCCCAGGTTTGCTGGACCCCCCCCAGAGCCTCCGGCTTGTTGGGGGTCAGCGTTATGAGTTTGAGGAAAGCCAAACACAGGGGCAGTGGCAGTCGTGGGAGTCATGCCGATCATACCCCCCATAGCCTTTGGCATCATTTGATTCTCTTCATCACTGCTGTCGGAATCACCACTGGCGGCAGCATAGCCACCTTCAACTCCACCTCCAAACGGACCCTGATTGCTGAAGAGACTGCGGTAATTCGAACGACCGCCCTTTGGTCGTGACCTTCCGGCAGCTGGCCCGGCTTCATCATCATCAAAAACGGCATTCAGCTCTGGGCGAACCACTCGGTAATCAACACCAGTGTTGCGTGCACGACGTTTCGGGGCAGTGTCGTAGGAGAGCTCATTATCTGGGACACGTCTACTTAAGCGTCGTCGCTTGTGCTGCTCAAGCTCTTGGAGCTCGTCTGCAATCTCATCCGGGTCCAGGCGGGATTGCTCATCGGATGACGAGTTGCGTCTACTTCGTTGGGACTGCCGTGTTCTTCCACGACGGCGAGTAGATCTACGGCCGGAGCCTGATGCGCTTTCGGATGTTGAGCGTTTAGCCTTGCTATGATCGGAATCTGAGATGCCCTCCTCTTCTTCCTTTTCGTCCTCAGCAACTGGCTCAAAGTCGCTGCTCTCATCGGCTCCCCGCTTGCGCTTTGCGGATCTTGCACGAGTGGCCTAATATGGTCAGTGAATTTTAGAGTTCATTGCAATACAAACTCACTCTGAGGTTGCGACCACCACGTGTAATTGGCCCTTCTTCTTCCGAGTCCTCCGCAGCGCCGTCTGGCTGTGATTCTTGTATGACGCCTGTCATGGCCTCATCATCGTCCTCATCATTATTCTTGGCATCTTGAGCATCTTGTGCAGGCGAACTTTCTTTGCTAGCCTCAACTTGAGTTTCGGGGTTATCAAGAATTGCATCTAGTGGGCCAGGAGTGCCCTCGCCATCCTCCTCATGAACTATAGATACTTCTTGTGAAGCTTCCATGATGGCGCTATGCTGTGGAGCCTTTAGGCCCTTACCACCTCTAGTTGCACGCATGTTGATAGGCTCGGGGCTCCGGGTACCTGGGCGGACAATGTTGACATGTCTGCCCGAGTCGGAAAGCGCAACTATTGGGGCCTCTACATCGTGCGAGAGTCGACTGCTGCGTCGCGCACCCGGTACATCTGGTGTTTTCCCACGCGCCATGGACTTGCTGCCAGTGCGGGTGCGCAGAGTACGACCGGAGGCGTAGTCTGGCATTTTGAGTTTGACGATGAGCGACGGCTTTTCGACCTCCTCGATGGATGGCTTTGCGCGTCGCCTGGAGGCAACTCTCAGTGGTTCGTCGTCTTCGTCTTCGGAGGAGGCAGATGGCGTATCCTCAATTCCGTCCTCACTCTCCTCGTATGTGACCTGTTTCTTGGTAGCGCGGCGTACGCTTCGGCCAGTCGCAGGATTGATCTCAGGCTCCTCAGACTCGGAGCGTTCAGTGAAGGAGTCGTCGGATACGATTTCTTCGTCGTCGTCAATTTCAGAGCCGCCGTAGTCGCGTCGTTGGCGCTTGGATGTCTTCTTCTTAGCGCCGGGGGTGCCTCGATGGCGACGGCGCTGCGGGGCGATTCTCTCCGACTCGTCGTAGTCTTCGTCTTCAGGGTCGGAAGCGTTCGGGTCGATGTCGAACTTGCGCTTGGTACGGCTAGACATGAGGAATTGTCGCGAGGGGGCGATATGCGCGTCTGGCAGGCAACGGTGAGTGAATGTGCCCTGGATTTGGCGGGTAAAGGCGCACTTACACCTCGGTGATCAGGATTTAGAATCTACCGATGACATAAGGCGCAAGCAAGATGTTGACTGCATGCGCGAAAGAGAAGCGATGACTGCGCCAAAGTGTGTTGTTGTGGGTCGGTGAGCAACAGTCAAACGCGCGATGCACGGCTGAAAGTAGCTAGGAACGAAGTGAAAGCGACAGCAAAACACATCAGGTGATGAATGAAAGTCACAGACAACGAGGGAACCAAAGCAGGCAACTGTGGTTGAGGGTCAGTTGTTGATGGTGTTGGAGGCAGGATTCCTCGATTAAGCTTGGCGCGGCTACGTTAGTGCACGGCTGACATGCACCGCCTGCATAGACAAATTTGATGCCCGAGAACGAGCATCTATTCATCACCACAACCACGTGTTTATTTAACCAGTTTATAACTGTGTGAGCGTACTGTAGGGGCCTAAAATCGATGGGATTGGTATCTAGGCGCAAAGTCCGCAAACTTTCGGGAGTCTTGCAGCACATACCGGACGTGTATTCTACTTTTAACTTCCGTCTTGTTAGCTATTGCTGCTGGCGATCAGCTGCAGGTACAGACGCGGCTCAAAAAGCTTAACGCTGTTAGACACGTCGACAGCATGGTTCAATGTGGGGAAGGACAAACCGTGCACGTGCACCATGTGTGGCAACACCTCTGGTCCGCTTCCATCAAGGCAGTACCGAAGCGGCCATTGGGTTTGTAGAGCGAGCAATTTAGTTGAGCGATATTATAAAGTTTTATTTACAGCATGGCGAACGCAAATAGGCGTGATAACACTTGATGTCATTAGGAGTTTGGAGACTGAGTAGCATAACCTGAACACCTGCAACATCAATCTCACACACACGCAAAGTCATTTTGCATTCTACATTAGTATTTCTTACATGTGTTGTGTCGACAGCTTTGGTGGTCGCGATGATCATGACTAAGAAATGTGGTGTTGAAATTGGTTGGCGCGCCAGATCCCCTGAACCGAAACATCTAGCAGGTAGGCTTGCAACAAACTTCTAATCCAGGTTATCAGACAAGCGCCGGGGCGGTCGTTCCATTATTTGATTTTAACATATTCGTCAAGAAATAATTGACGTGTATCATATCACAATTGAAAGCATTGTTGCGAAGTCGTGAGAATGGTGCCTGAAAAGAGAACAAATTTCGGCCGTTTACAATAGACACCAGTGGAAGCACTGTTGCCATGCCTGTCGCGTCAATCAAGAATATTCAGAATAGAGCCATTCTAGCGGCGGGTGAAATAGAGGGGAAAGGAACCTTAGGGAACGAGACTTTGAGCATCAAGTGCATATGTACAACATGTATACAATTACCTCGGCACACTTACTGCGTATGCCATTTTCGAATGCCTAGCAAGTACATCAAGATGATGCTTATCCCTCAGAAGTTGCCTTCATTCCTCTGGGATCAAGCGATCGACAGCTGTCACTTTGTCAGTTGGTTCACGACATGTAAGGCACACTCAACACACCTTTGCCATCTTCCAATAGCCACCCAGAGCAATCAATCTTCCACTTATCTCCTTGAACCTCAACTTTTGCAATACCAAACCTCAGGACAGCAAATTTGAATGAGAGGAAGAAATTGGTCCACTTTTGATGCACCCAGCGCGCTGAAAATTCCCAGAAGCGCGGCAGAATAGACATACGTTCTAGGCCATCCCAGAGGTCTTGCCGCCGGAATCTGTCTGCCTCTACCAATTCTTCCACCATGGGATACGTCTTCTCGCTGATGGTGGGTCCTCCAAGGTTGGCATATATGACCTTTTCCTTTAACCACGGGGCTGCCCTGACAGTCATACGTAGCTGCAGCGGCCCACCTTGAAGGCTTGGGAGAACTTCAAGGGCACGCATCCGGTTAGTGGGTGCTGTGCATATGTAGCAGCCGATAGCAATGAATGCAAGACCAACTCCAACGTAGCACGGCCGTACAAAGAACGGGAGGTTCCTATCTTTCACATCGTCTTGGAACTTGATCGCAAATGCTCCCGTGCCTATCCAAAGTGCTGCAGTGCCGTACACTTTGAGATAGTACCACCCATCCTTGGGTGCCTTGTATAGCAGGACGGGCTGCCGGGTTTGTATGACTTGTCGAATAACTGGGTCATTGGTGATGAATCCATTTAGCCTAGAGCCGGCGTTTTGCTGATATGCGCGCAGTATGGATGACGTGAATGAGCGTGAATTTCGGGTGGTGTTGGGTTTGAAGAATTGTTCACGACTTTTGAACAGGGTAGAGCGCAGTGACGGAGGCAAACGAAGATAATGCTGGTGCAGAAAGCCGGCGAAAGTCCTCGATATAGCAGACATGCTAGATGCCGTTTAGCATTGGTCTTGAGTGTATTAGTGCCAAAGAGGTGTGTAGTATGCACATTGAACGTGGTGGATCCAATAGTAATGCCATGTTCCGACTCGGAAAATGGGGAGAAGGTGGGAAAGGTCCAAGCTCTGCTGCTCCCAACATTTCCACAACCTCCAACCCGCCGTCCCCAGTGCATCTCAAGCAGCGCGACCGCACTTGTCTGCCAATTGGTTCCCATGGCTTCCATCGCTGCCGCATGTCGGGTGTCGGCGCGCGCTGCAACACAGCAATTCCGCAGCCATGGCGCCCGGAGAGGTGAGTAAGACGTCGACAATGAGTTGGACAGACACTGACGGCAGCGATAGCCTTCCATCCAGGTCAGGCTGCGCTCGTGGCGCAGAACTTCAACATGCCCGCCTTATCTCCGACCATGACCGAAGGCAATATCGCGACCTGGAGGCTCAAGGAAGGTACGATTGACTGGGACACGAAGCGATCAAAGTTGGAAGGAATAGGCAGACATGCTAACCTGGGCAGGCGATTCTTTCACAGCCGGAGACGTGCTTCTAGAGATTGAGACAGACAAGGCGCAGATGGACGTCGAGGCCCAAGACGATGGCATATTGGCAAAGATAATAGTACGTCATGGCTACAACTACTCGGTCTCTACACAGAGCTGACCTATTCTGCAGCAAGGAGACGGATCAAAAGCAGTCCAGGTTGGCTCCACGATAGCCGTCACAGCAGAACCTGGCGACGATGTGAGCTCCCTCGAGATGCCTGTAGAGGTCTCTAAGCCCCAGCCCAAGGACGAATCACAGAAGCAGTCACAACCAGTGCCAAAGGAAGAGCAGGCCACCAAACCACCTCCGAGCTCTGGCATACCGCAGGCATCTTCCGGTGCCAAGGCCCAGAAACAGACATACCCCTTATATCCATCTGTGCAGCATCTGCTGAAGACCAATGGTCTACCGAAAGAAGAGGCTGATAAGATTCCAGCCACTGGGCCAAACGGCAGGCTCTTGAAGGGTGACGTTCTCGCCTATGTTGGCCAGATCCAAAATTCTTACCCGGCCGAGTCGGCGGAACGATTCAAGAAGCTCGCTCATCTCGATCTTTCCAACATCAAAGTAATGCAAAAGAAAGCAGTCCCTACGGAGGCACCTGCTGCGACAGACAAGCCATTACCCGTAGAGCAGGCCAATGTTGAGGTGGTTCTTCCTGTTTCCCTCAAGGCGGTCATGGAATGCCAGAAGCGCGTACAGGCGTCGATTGGGGTGTTCCTACCTCTTTCAACTTTTATCGCCCGCGCGACAGAATTGGCCAACGAGGAATTGCCAAAGTCAAAGACGGCCAAGCCATCCGCTGATGAGCTGTTCAATGCCGTACTTGGTCTGGACAAAGTCGGGAGCAAGTACTCGCGAGGCTTTTTTGTGCCTTTGGTAACTGCGCTGCCTCCTGCAACAGCGCAGGGCGCGCGGGCGCCAGTGTTCAGGAAACCAGACGTACTGGACATACTTAGCGCGAGGAAGTCGCCGGCTCGTGGGGGCAAGCTACCCACCGTCGGCGGAGCGGAAGGCGTTGATGGGCCTTTGAATATATTTAGTGTCAGCGTGCCACAGGGCGACGAGAAAAGGGGACGGGTGTTTCTAGAGCGCGTCAAGAGCGTGCTGGAAGTTGAGCCAGGCCGACTCGTTGTTTGAAATTCACCAGCGTCTGTACATTAGATAGCGCATGTTTGCTTGTTCGTCTGGCGAGGCGTGACCAGCGTTTTGCTGGAAAAGGAAATTATTCCCACTTTTCCAGATGCCCTGCGTCCCCGGGCACACCCGAGATTTGGAGGTGAAGAACAGGCGTGCGTTCCTGGGCGAACGGGGACGCTAAAGCTTGACAGCACAAAAGATCCTTGGTCCGGGAGTGAGGAACACAAGACAGAGCCGCACAGACAAGGGCGGACAGATATGCCCGAACCCATGCAGCAATCAGCCATGAAGATTTCGAGAGCAGGCGGTGAGGGCGGCAGAAGAAACGACGGTGACCAAATTATCACAGTCAGCCTGCCTGTTTTTCTGACCCTCGCCTCTCTGCCCGTGCTTCCCCCACGCATTCTCCGAGCCCCCGCGAGCGAGCTAGGGTAAATTTTGTCTAGCGGACCTCCGAAGCTCGCAACCCGCCCAAGCTCCAATTCTGGAGGGTGTGCTGGTCGACTCACCACCTTTGCCCCCCTCGCAGCTGCCGCCTACTGACTATCCCAACTCTTCTGTCTGCCTCCCTTGTCTGGCCCCGAGGCCAATTGATACTCTCACATCATGGTTACGGTCAAGGAGCAAGTCGGCGAGGTGTTGCTGGGCACCACCGACGAGCCCCAGTTGTCCCAGCTCACGCGGGCCGCCTTCATGAAGTACGCGCAACAGGACGGCGACAGTGGCGAATACTTCCTCAGCGAGGACGATTTCATCAGTGCCGTTGCGCCTGAGGGCGAGGATTATGTAAGCACCCTACCTTCACTCTCTCCTCCCGAAGCTCACTGCGCGCCTTCCCACAGCACAAAATCAAGCGCTACCAGTACGGCATCCTGTTCGCCGTGGCCGACCGCGACAGGAAAGGCAGGGTCAGCATCCACGACTGGTCTGTCTTCCAGAACCTCCTGGCCAAGCCCGATGCCGAGTACGAGGTCGTCTTCCGTTTCTTCGACAAGAAGAGGACAGGCTACATCAACTTTGACGAGTTCTACGAGACATGGAAGTCACACAAGACAGAGAACAGCCTGCCCTTCGACTGGGAGGGCGAGTGGGCCTCTCTCTATGTCGGCTCAAAGAAGCACAGACATGCCATGACCTATCCTCAATTCGCCCAGATGCTGCGAGGCCTGCAAGGAGAGCGAGTCCGCCAGGGTTTCATGTATTTCGACAGTAACAAGGACGGCTTTGTCGAGCCTGAGGACTTCCAGCGTATAATTCGCGAGACGGCAAGCCACAAGCTCTCTGACTACCTCCTCGACAATCTCCCAACCCTCTGCAATATCTCTGCCGGCAGTAAGATTTCCTACGCCAATGTCCGCGCTTTCCAGAACATGATCCAGCAGATGGACATGGTGGAGCTGATTGTGCGAAATGCCACACAAAAGAGCTCTGACGGCAAAATTACACGCACAGACTTCCTCAACGAGGCTGCGAGAATCAGTCGCTTCAACCTCTACACCCCTATGGAGGCAGACATCCTCTTCCATTTTGCCGGCCTGGACGAAGCATCTGGACGGCTCAGCCTGCGAGACTTTGCACGCGTTCTCGACCCATCATGGCACACAGTATCCAGGCTAGGAGCGGCCGCGATAGGTGATGCTGGACAAAAGGTTTTCGCAGGCACAAAGTCGATTTGGCATGACGTTCTGGAATCTATCCATCATTTTGCGCTTGGCTCATTGGCTGGTGCCTTTGGCGCCTTCATGGTGTATCCGATCGATCTGGTTAAGACCAGAATGCAGAACCAGAGGAGCTCTGGCGCAGGGCATGTCTTGTACAAAAATTCGCTCGATTGCGCAAAAAAGGTCATTAAAAATGAGGGTTTCAGGGGGCTGTACTCGGGTGTACTTCCACAACTTGTCGGCGTAGCCCCAGAGAAGGCCATCAAGCTTACAGTGAATGATTTAGTTCGAGGGAAGCTGACGGACAAATCATCAGGTAGCATCAAGCTGCCCCATGAACTCCTTGCCGGTGGCACAGCTGGTGCGTGTCAAGTGGTCTTCACGAACCCTCTGGAAATTGTCAAGATTCGACTTCAGATTCAGGGTGAGCTTGCGAAGAATGTGGAGGGCGTCCCAAGGCGGTCTGCCATGTGGATTGTGCGTAATCTAGGTCTTGTTGGACTCTACAAGGGAGCTTCGGCGTGTTTGCTTCGGGATGGTAAGAAGGCATCGAGTTCATCAAAGCTGACCAGCTGCTCACGTATTCATAGTTCCTTTTTCTGCCATTTACTTCCCAGCTTACAGCCATTTGAAAAAGGACTTTTTTGGCGAGAGCCCACAGAAGTCTCTGGGCGTTGTCCAGATGCTGACGGCTGGTGCAATTGCTGGTATGCCGGCCGCATATCTCACCACACCGTGCGACGTGATCAAAACTCGGTTGCAAGTAGAGGCGCGAAAGGGTGAGGCCACGTACAATGGGCTTCGACACTGCGCGCAGACTATCTGGCGAGAGGAGGGGTTCAAGGCGTTCTTCAAGGGCGGACCAGCCCGTATCATGCGATCATCGCCCCAATTCGGTTTCACGCTAGCTGGCTACGAAGTGCTGCAGCGAGGTACGTTTACTTGCAGAATTGTTGCCCTCAGACACACATGCTGACACGCGTGTAGCTCTCCCGATGCCCGGGACCAGTCACTCAGAGGCCAGTCTTGAGCCATCTGTTGGCCTGGAAAAGGCAAAAGCGCCGCTACCCTACCTCCGGAGCCGAAACGCTCTGAAGGTGATACTGGATCTGGACGAGAATTTTGGGCGACCTAAATTACCGGCGGACCATAAGTGGACGGGGATTCCAGGGTTCGGTGGAAATGCGAAGGCGTGATGCGGCGCTGCACGTGTAGCCGATATGCGATGCGGCTGAGGATAAAATGGGATTGGCCGATTCTGTACAGAGGGCACTACGGGTTAGGGACAGTGATTGCTTCGTCAGCGTGTCTGTTGCTTTTTGGCGTTGGTGAGGTGGTGGGCTGGGTTTGGTTCGGGGGTGGACGTGCAGGAGTGGGGGCAGTCAGTCATCGCCTCATTCTCTAGACAGGCGCAGACGGAAACAGCACAAGGCAAAGACTGTACGATAGGACAGAAGCCGGGTGTAAGCGGCGGTAAATATAGCAACGTCGATTGGCGAGGAGAAGGGGGAAATATTTACAGCATGCATTTGCGCATGCGAGCGTGGTCAACAAAAGCCCGATAGGTACACGACAGACCGTCTAGGATAAGTGGTAGGCAAGTGATATATTGCATGCACAGGAGGGGTGAGGAGACGAGGAAACTAAGAAACTAGGAAACGAGCGGTTCGCTGGCGTGGCAGAGTCTGGTCTTTGCTCGGACAAATCTCCGCCGACCCCATGGGCAGCGGTCAGGGAAGCGTAGGCGTGGTAGGCGTGGTAGGCGTGGTAGGGCAGGACATGGTAGGGCGAAAGCGGGGGGCGTCGAGGAGCCAGTGGACCACTTTGCCCTGGAGCCTCATCGCGGCCATGGCAGTGGTTGGAACGACTCCCTGTGCCAGTATGTCCTGTTAGCAGCTGTTAGGTCAGCCCGCCGCGCCTCCAGCAGGAAGGCCGCTGCAGCAAGACCTCGACTGCCCATACCAATACCTACAGTACTGTTACTGCTCCATCTTCTCTGCTGCTAGATTCGCAGATTCCTAGATTCGACTAGGCTACGGCTGCACCGTCAACGCTCAGTCACATCACAGTCCCTCGCAGACCAGACGCTGCGCTAGCTATCCGTCAGAGCCCCTCCCCGCATCACAGCCTCCTCTTTCAGCACAGCGCGCCAGTCACCTTACTCCAGCTGCCCAGGCCCAGTCTCGGCCAGTCCAAGTCCTCGACGTCCTCCTGGCAGCTGTGAGGCCTGGCGAGCCTCGCTCAGAATCCCATCACCCATGCGCATCGTGACCGGCCCTGCTTGACTGTGTGCTGTGTGCCATCGGCGCCCTCTGTCGCCGCCTTGAGGCTGAAAAGTAATCGTCGCACTGGCACCTCCGGGTATGTTTCTCACCGCGCAGAGCCGCACACTTTCCGCCGCCTCACCCCTCGCGCACCCGCTTTGTCTTGTTCCTTCACCTCCACTGCTGTTGCTTTCTATCCTAGTCTCAGCCTCTTTTGTTTGTTTTTCCTAATTCTCTCGTCATGCTCTCCATGTATATTGCGTGCGCATTCCTAATTTTGTCTGTGCGCCGTTCCTCGCAATGACAGACGGTAGCCTGCTGCGCACATCGCTGAGCGCTTGTCCACCACATGTTGTCTCGCCACCTACTGTCCACTTCAATATCCTCCATCTCATCGTCGCCAGCACAAGAAGCATGCATCCGACCCGTAGACTAACCCTGCACCAGACAGCCTTGCCCAGCTCTCATTATAGCACTTGCTCAAACTGCAACCATTATACGTTGCTTGGTAGCACTTACCAGTCCGCTTATTGGAAGGTTATACCCCCATTGCAGCTACCCCTACTTCAATTTCCAAGTGATCGAGGGTGCATTTTACCTCATGAACGAGGCATTTTACTCGGAGGAAGATATCTGCCCCCGAAGTCCCGGCCTGGAACGAGTCTACCCTAAAGCTGCGCCGTCGCCGTCGCCTCCACCTGTACTCACAAAGGTGTTTCCTCCGCCAGTTAGTTCTCCTTCATTGTCAAGAAGACAGAAGAAGGCTAACCGCCGCAAGAACCGACCAACACAAGGCGACTGGGTTCTTATCCGGGAAATGGCCCCAAATCAACCCGAAATCGCACAGCAAGTGAGCCAGCAAGCACTGAACTCGGACTCGGACTCGAATCCTGATAGTGAGGACGACATGGAAGATCAGTCATCAGGTTCGACAACTGCTCCTTCTGCGCTACATGAAACACAACTGGTGCGATCGGGTGCACAACCTTTCCATTTGCAACCGCCTGCCAAAGATGCATCAAATACATCAGGTCAAACGACCGCAACATCTACTCATAGAGACTCAGTCCTAGAAGCAGATATCAGAGCCGGTGGTCCCTTTGCATCTGATAGGCGTGCTTCTGAAGTGTCTACTGTAAGCTCACAGGTAAATGGTTCTCGTTTGGACACGCATGAGACAAATTTAGCAAAACCGAGTGTAATTTTCGCCATGCATTCAGCCTCGTCAGCCACCCAGGCCGGCGACTCAGCTTCAATAGCGCATCTCCATGATGAGCTGACGACGAACCTACATCAATTACAGATACCTCCATCCGACAGGCTTCCCATGATACAACCTCAATCACCTATGAACGATGCATCATCGCCAAATTCACAACAGTTGCCATCTATTTCTCACATGGTCGGAGATATTCCACGGTCCGCATCAGTGAGTGAAGAAACTCGGACGAATGGCCTTGTTCATCGGCAGTCTATATCATCTATAGGACAATCTCCCACAGCAAGAGTGCGGCAAATGTCAACAAGTTCACATACGCCGGTGTCTCCGTATGCCCTCGCATCATCACCAATCAGTGCAAACAGCGATCTGCCGAGGAGAGATATTTTTCTGCAGTCAGGTTCAGGGCATGTCTTTGGATCTGATGCTAGAAGGCCCTCTCAGGTATCAGAGAATGGACGGTATGCTTCAGCGCTTCATTCAGCGTCGACTAGCGAGGGCTACCAGAGTTCAGAAGGTCCAAGTCCCGGCGCGCAACAGACACCAATTGAGAATCGCCAACGACATATGAGCTTGGACGGAACGCTTGCCTCGGCAATAATATTACCTCCACCCACTGGATCAAATCTGCAGCCGCTTGGGGCGCATACCCCTGGTACTTTTCGATGTGACCATCCTGGTTGTAATGCCCAGCCGTTCCAAACACAATATTTGCTAAAGTGAGTTGTCTACTAAGCTTTGATAGTATCTTTAAGCCCATACCCTAACCCACGCTTAGTTCCCACACGAATGTGCATTCGCAAAATCGGCCACACTACTGCCCCGTTAGCGGCTGCCCCCGTGCTGAAGGCGGAAAAGGCTTCAAACGCAAGAACGAGATGATACGACATGGTCTTGTCCATCAATCCCCAGGTTATGTGTGTCCATTTTGTCCGGATCGAGAGCACAAATATCCCCGCCCAGATAATTTACAACGGTAAGCATTTTCTCCTCATACTACATTTAACATAGCACGCTAACGCTTCCTCAATTTAGCCATGTCCGCGTTCATCACGTAGACAAAGACAAAGATGATCCCCAATTACGTGACGTACTTGCTCAGCGCCCTGAAGGTGGCAGCCGAGGGCGCAGGCGTCGAGTAAGCGGTGCTGAGTAAGAACCGTCTTCATCCCTAACACCCTGTAACAGATATCGGGCTAAATTGTCTTCCCAAAGAAGCAATAACCTTCACTCAAATGCAGCTTCCTCTGCTCCAATTTTTATGCAATCCCTATTTCACTTTTGTCACACATTTGTTTTCACTTCGGATAGGATGTCTGGATGCAAATCGATTTTATATACCTCTCAGTTCATGGCGTTTTCTTATATCCTCAACCAGTTTCCCCGCGGGAGATTCGGGTCTAACTTGAATACCATTGCGTTTCGTTGTTCAGTTGGCTTACTTCTTGTAATTTTCAATTCTGCGATTATCTTTTTTTTATTCTATTATTGCATTATCTTCAGTTTGTTCTTGTTGTGTTTATCTCATGAGTTGCAGCTTGTAGGTAGTGGTTCATCATAGCTTCAAGGTTGCAGGATTGGGAAGTCTCTTTCATATCAAAGCGCTTTCTGCTCTTCTCGATACCCGCGAGGGGAACCTTGTCATTCGCTACATTGCTTTTTTATCTTTTGCTGCTGTTGGCTCATGCCGCCATTTGATCTTCCTTTGTCAGTTTTTTTATGGTGGTATAGGCATTGCCTTTACCACCGACCTTGGGTCATTGATTTTCTTTGTATCAGACATATGAGTGGAATTAGTGCTTTTCCAGATTCTCTGGCAAGAATAAACAATTAAATCTATCGCGCGTTATATGTCTTTGCAGCATAAGTATGTGGATGTGTTGCTTACTTTTGCTTCATTCCTCACTTGTAGTACGTTGGCATAGTGGGATTAAAAAAGTTATTATGTTTTGCAAATACTGCTATTTATTCTACGTTACACTGATTTCACTAAAATGTGCGGAGCACAGCATGGCTAGCTCTAAAAAGTCGAGAACAGGGCTATGTTATTGAATTACTCCCCATTCCATCCTTGTGAAGTTTCTTGAGAGGCATTTATGCATCAGCTCAAGTATAGCCGTTTGCGGCGTTGCCTAAGTCACTCATTATATCAGGATAATTCCCGCAACTCGGTGAAACTATTCGATAAAGACTGTTTTAAGAGATTTGAGAAATAATCCTGAGCATGTTGGAACCCAAAATGTTACACTTGCTTGCTAATCGAAGGTTGAAATACACCTGGCAGCTACATTATTATGCCACCACTATAGCATAAGAGTTGGTGTCGCTCATCCTGACCTACCCTTGATATATGACAATTTATTGAAAGCCTAGAAAAAATCGTGGTATTTACCTACCTACACATCGCTGTTAGCCTTTTCTGCCAAGCCTTCGAGAACACCATTACCACGCGCCGTTTGATTGCACACTCATTGTTCCCGAAACATACTCTAAACGATGAGCAACGGCCGTGCTTTGAAATATAACGGGTGGGCATGCATTATATGCGTGTTTGCCTTGCCTGATGTGTCGGCTATAGTTGAGTAACGGCGTCAAGGAAACCTCGTTGGTTGCATGTACAATGATGGAAAGCTGCATGAGCTACCCGGGCAGTGTACCATTAGACAGAAACTCGACATGACATCGTCAAATGAACATATTCAACACGAGTGTCAAGATCAGCGAAGAATGGACATGAGGTAGCCAGATAGAGCGTGTGTCAGATCTGGTTTTCGATTTGATGTACTGCTTCAAATAAGTATAGTTGCTCGCGACGTAAATACAGCGCACGTGAAATACGGTGCCATATTTTATGTCTGAATCTGGATGATAGAACACTCATCTATATTGTACACGAGCGCAAACGGGAGGAGATTAGATCCACAGTTGTCTAGTACAGGCCCTGGTTCAAGTTTGTAGCCACCAATCGGGCCAGAAATCGATGATAGAGGTTACATGAACATAAAATACCAGTATCACATTGCAAACACAGTCAAGGATCTAATGATGATGGTGGAATGAAGTTGTTCATTTTCATGCTGGAAGGCCCAGCACTATCGTCAGATACATAGCTGAGGTCCCGAATGTTTTACCTCACGCCGTAACCCTTGAATGCTGAAAGAGACCCATATCGCCCGAAACCCTTCTAATACTTCTTGCCCTCGCGCAGCACATCACTGTACTCCTCAAGTGGTGACCTTTGGAGCTTGTTCTCCTTCCACAGATTTGGTGTGAGGAAGCCGTATGTGTTTGCGACGGCAACGAAGGTGGCCTTGAGAGTGTTCTCGAGAGTCTTAGTAGATCCGGCGGAGGCAGTGTAGATGTCCTGGACACCAGCGAGCTGCAACAAACGCTTGACAGCTGGAGAAGCGACCAAGCCAGTACCACGGGGTGCAGGGATGAGACGGACGGTGACGGAACCACACTTGCCGCTCTCCTTGGTGGGCAGAGAGTGAGGCTCACCAAGGTTGGTTCCCCAGTATCCTCGTCGGATGGGAACAACGCTGAGCTTGGCGATGATGATGGCAGCACGGATGGCGGTTGCGACTTCCTTGGAGGTCTTGATGCCGAGACCAATGTGGCCCTCAGAATCACCAATGACGACGATGGCCTTGAAACGGGTACGTTGACCGGCACGAGTCTGCTTCTGGACGGGCTTGATCTTCATGACCTCGTCCTTGAGCTTGGGGAGAAAGAAGTCGACGATCTGGTACTCCTTGATAGGCAGAGAGTGGAGATAGCTGCGAAAGGTCAGTCCATGCCCCGTCATTTGCCGTATTACTCGTCGTGGACGTACATCTCCTCCATGCTTTTGATCTTGCCAGCCTTTACGAGACGGCCGAGCTTGGTGACAGGCTGCCATTCCTTCTCCTGCACGGATGTTAATTCTGCCCAATTCCTTCAAATCACGGTTGTGTGTACCTCGCTCTTGCCGCCACGGCGACCACGTCCACGACCGCGGCCACGGCCACGATCACCTCCACGATCTCCGCGAGATCCAAATCCGCCGCCGCGAGGTGCTCCAGCATCAGCCATTTTGTGTGTGGGTTGGTAGGACGGCTGCTGTAATTACGCAGTCAGAAGATGTGTACAGTGTGCAGGTTGATATAAAAATACGTACGGTTCAGTGTTCCTAAAGTTGGCTGTTGTCGCGACGTCAAAGTAAATTCGACGACCTGGTGGGATGCTGCCGTTTAAGCGAGTTTTCGATAATCCAGCTAGCGCCAATCAGAAGCGCGTATATCTTGGCGGGTCATCCCGCTCTTCATCCAAACCATCCCCAAAGATGAATGCAGCTCATGCAGGCAGATACTCCTAGAATAGAGTTCTGATTATAGCTGTCTCCATCGATGTGTTATCAAAATCGATATTAACACATCTGTTGCCGGCTACGCTGCTGTTGTTCTGGGTCCTTGTTCGCTGCACCTACGGAGTGCTGTCTTGTGATTCGTTCACATGTCCAAGGTAACCGCGATCGAGAGAGCTCACCTGGACACCTACAACCAACACGTCAGATGCCCAGTCACTCCAAATCACCCAAACCCTCTCCCCCTTCATATTTGAACACAGAGAAACATGTCAATATTCAACTCAGTACTTGGCTCACTCTCGCCTCCTTCCAAGCTCAGAAGCTCCTTTGAGGATCCGCACGCGCACGACCATGAACTACCATTGTATAACTCCCCGCCATCTCCGCGCATACCGCCTCCTGTCACAGCATCTGTACTATGGACCGCGCCAAAAACAAGACTATCGCCGCTGCCTCGCATTCCCGATGAACTACTCGCTCTGCAACGACGGGCTCGCCATCTCGAACAACAACTACAGGAGCTATTAGATGCACAAGCAGATGGCTTAATGACCGATCTACCAGGGCAAAGCACTGTTCCAGATGATCTGGTATCGACCGGCAGCACTACACCAACCGTCAGCAGCGTGCGATCTAGTGACAGAAGCGCTGGTAATGGAACAGATGTGCGCAAGCCTAGGAAAAAGAAGGTCGGCTTGAATGCTGCGCGATTAGGCATCTTCAAGCGTGTTCGGCAGTTGGCTAGTGTCAGAGCTGAGGAGCTGCACCTGCTTGATCAGGATCTGAGGGAGTTGCAGATCACGGTTGAGACGACGGAAGCTTGGACCCAGAAGCGCTCGCGGCTAGAGAAGAAGATACGAGATATAGAGGGTGAAGATGCTGGGGCAAAGGCTCAGTCCTTACATACCGAAGCTTCCAAGCTTCAGCTGGAGATAAGACAAAAGGAGGAAGAGCTTCGAGCCCTAAAAGCGCGGCATCGACGTGTCTTGAATGAGCTTGCAGATACTGAAAATTCTGTAGAAGCTCGGCTTTCGTCGTACAAAGGGTCTCTGTCGCTCCTAGATAGAGAAGTCTCCAGCTTTCTAGCACGACCCCCGAATATGAACCACGCACCGCTATCTCCAATGCCATTCCTGTCCCTTCCCACGAAGCGACGAACACTCGAAATGGCGCAAGAGTACTGGCAGGACGAATACACAAGGTTGGCTGAAAAATGTGAGGAGCTCGATACAGATCGTGGGGCACTTGACGCTGGTGCAGTAATGTGGCATGATATTATCAAGAAAGTCGCAGACTATGAGACAAGCCTACAGAACTTCATGCAGCAGATGGGGCGAACCAATCAGCCAGATTCTTCAAGGCTGTTGGATCAGATGGACGCAACAATCACTTATTTGGAAGAAAGATTGGAAATGGCCTCATCGAGGAGTTGGAATTTGCTGGTTTGCGCTATTGGAGCAGAACTAGAAGCCTTCATGCAAGGTAAGGACGTCTTGGAGGATGCACTTGGGATAAAACGCAAGGGAAAAGACAAAGCTAAAACCACACTATTCAACTTTGATGACTCGGAAGCGGAGCAACGGGAGATGACAGGGTCTGCAATCAGGATTGTGCGATCACCGCCCAAACCGTCTTTACCAAAGCCGAAGCTATTTGATACTGACGACGAAGACCCTGACCCTGAGCTGATGATCTCACACCAAGATCCCGATACCGATTGAGCTGTATGAGATAATATTGTGTTAGGTAGACCCACTTATTGATAGCATACATCCTTACCATACAATATGCCTTCCCGACTACTTGATCTTACCACGCAGAATGCCCGCCATCCATCTTCAGATCTGCTCCTGTCATGAAAGAACTTGCGTCACTAATGAGGAATACTGCCGCTCCTCTGTACTCCTGAGGCTTCGACAATCTTCCCAACATATTCTGCGTTGGCCAATCTTCCTTCCTGTTTGGGAACTTTACAAAAAGTTCTTCCACCATAGCTGTCACAATGTACCCTGGAGAGATGGTATTGACGCGAATATTGTGCTGTCCCCATTCTGCAGCAAGATTGCGGCCTAGTTGAATAACCCCTGCTTTGGATGCATTGTACGCAGCGCAAATAAGACCCTATCGTTCAAGTTAAAGGCCGCCTTTGACACTCACTACACTTGGGTGTAACGTACCCGATTCGCGATGCTTCCACTCATGCTCGCAATCATGACAATACTTCCACCATTTCCAAACCTTATCATTTGCTTTGCAACTGCCTGTGCGCACATGAATACACCCGTCATGTTGACTTCGAACATGCGATTCGCATCTTCAGCCGTGTACTCGAGCGCGGGCGTTTCTTGCTGGATGCCAGCGGCAGCAATCAACCCATCGAGACGACCCTCTGCATCTGCAATTTCCTGCACAATTTTGTTCAAATTGGTCACGTCGCGGACATCGATTTGGCGGTACGTTAGGGAGGTGTTGAGCGAGGACTTTGCGCGTTCAGCAATGACGTGGAAGTCTGGAGATGGTTTATCGAGACGATCGAGAGCGTAGACTATTGGAGATCAAAAACCTGGTTTTTGGCAATGTGAGATGTAGTAGGTAGAACCTTTTGCACCTGCTTCTAATAAGGCTTCAGCCTGTGTGAGACCGAGGCCACGTGCTGCACCAGATACAAGGACAACCTTATTGGCAAGGTTGAACTCGGGAAGACCATATACGGTGGACATATTGAATCTCGACGGAGCTAGAAACCCAATTGGTATATCATGCGCGTTCTAAATTACCCAGCTGAAAGGATGTGGAAACAATATAAGGCGAGAAATTCAGAGTGGTTCATATTTCTCACGAGGCGGAACGATTTAAGCTATTTAACCCACTTAGCTCAGGAGCTGCAACACTTGATCATCTGACGCTTCTCTTCCAAGCATGGCCTTCCATCAAATTCCTGCTCCGGCAGTGACGCCAGAATATTGCTGGGTTGCTTGCGATGTTTGCGGGGAAGCTTCCATCCGGAGATATGCCCGATTTGGCATTCCGAACAAGAACCCCCCTCCGAAAGCTCTGGTATTGGGTAACAAGGGCGTCACACGGCGCCTGGAAATTATCATTGTTAGGGATAAGAAAGATAAGCTCGATGGGAACGTGGGCCAAGGAGACAGATCTACGCAAAGGAATTTTATGGGGATATGGACAATTTTGTGACAAGGCAATGACATCAAACAGTCGTCAAAATTATAATGAATGCAATGACATTGACGATTCTGGAATATTACACTTGAGAAAAATTAAAGACTATAATGTAAATCCTGGACATCCAGTAACTCCTAAGAGCACAACTCCCAACCTAATACTTGCCGCCCTCGCTGCAGATCTTCCGGAACACTTCCTCTGTATGTTCCCAAACTGTCTTCTCCCTGCCATCGTCTCGTAACTTCTTCGCTTTGGCCGTATCTGATAGCACATCGTTATTCCAGTTCAGCAAATAGCTTCCACTTCCCTTGACACCATCGCCTCCCATTGCAGCATCCTGGACATTCTGACTCGCTGCCTTGGGTGCAAATTTAGGACTCGTAGCCGCAAAGAGATGTCTCTGGCCACTCTCCTCTTGCTTCACTTCCATGAGTGTGCTAATGAGCCGCAGAAAGGGTTTGGCCACAATCCCGAAGGCGCCAAATGCATCTCTTCCAACGCCCGTTTTCACGACCGAGGGGTAGGCGTGGACGTAGGATGTCCCAGGGTTCTGGCTTGCGAGGTGGGAGAATGCGAGATTGGTCATCGCACCGGCGTGGACTGCGCAGTTTTTCAGGGAAAACGAAGTCTTGAGGCTGAGGTCGGAGAAATTAGGTGAGAGCCGGAGGCCTGGCTGAGGGTCGAGAACCGCAACGACTCGGGATAGCGAGTTGGATGTGGCGGCAGCGGTCAGGAGGGGTTGGAGTTGGTTGATGAAGCGCATGCGTGAATAGTAATGCAGCGCGAATTTCTTGTCCAGGCCTTCTACCGTCTCATCGCGTCCTGAAAGGACGAAATGGCCACAAGTCATGAAAAGCAAATTGACTTGCTTTTCTTTGGTCTTGATCTCTTGACATGCTTCATCCACGTTCCTTAGCAGGGACACATCTTTCTGGATGAACGAGACTTCAGACGCAGCGTTGATGCCCTTCAATTCTTGAATAATTTTAGTGGCGTCGGTCTGGTTACGGCCTACAAGATAAACATGAGGTGACGTGGTGTTGCGAACCAGCTCCCGAGCTGTGAAGAGGCCTATGCCACTCGTGCCGCCTACGAAGACAGCAACGGCATTGGCTGGGAAAGACTTGATGGCTGCATTGCTAGCGCGGACGGCATCGATGGCAACCATATTATCAAGTATTTGCCTGTTTGAAATGATGAGAAAAAAAGTTATGACTGCACGTAGATAATATAGTTGTGATATAGACGATTTCCGATGATGATGGAAAGCTGCTTGAAGCTGAATGCACTGGACGTTTGGTTATAAGCTAGATAGAAGAGCCGACGTTCGTCCGTGTGGCCATTGCGGTGCTGCGCTGGAACGTTTTATCGCCGTTGAAAAGGCTCGCATTCATCCGATGCGACTAAAACTGCGGTTGCTATGTTAGTGTCAGCGAGGTGGAGTTCCGCAAGACATACATGGATATCTCGTGTTGCTGACGAAGGCAAGCTTCTACTGGCGTAACGTTTGCTTCTTCACCGCGAGCCCTAAGCTGATTCTGAAAATTTGGCTTGAAGTTGAAAGTAAGATAGATATACTTGGAATGGCTTCAAGTACCTCATTAGGGCAAAGGATCGTCTTACATATTTCGTCTCCCAGAAAATGTAGGCTGTCGAATAGCAAGGCTCATACCTCCGTTCATTCTCCGATAAGAGCGCTAGTCCCATTACAGAACATATTGCCCCACACCTTTTGGCTTCGCAAACGTGACTCGATTCATTTTAGATTGCTGTCTTGTACACGCTGGAAAAGAAGAGATGGATATAATAGGTCATCTGTCGCCTCATTTGGTCTTTATGCAGCTTGCTGCAGGACATGCTCCTCCCACTCCTCCTCACGAAAATGCGCTAGATGACATTTATGGCTCTGCGCCAGCTTCGCCCACCCCACACGAGATTCTGTCTGATCTTCCTTCACGTCAACGTGCACTCGACACAGATGCATATCGCGAAGGTCTTTCCGTTAGCAAAGGAAAGTACGTGCAAGAAGGTTTTGATGAGGGTTATTCGCTCGGCGCAAACCTAGGTGTACGTGTAGGTTACATATGTGGCGTACTACGTGGTTTTGTCGAAGTCTGGAAAGAGCACAACAGGGAACTATACCAAGAGTCGAAAGAAGCATATGATACAGCGCAAAAAGAGCTAGCCATAGAGGAGTTGCTTGGCCAAGACTGGGTGAACGAGGAAGGTGTCTGGAAATGGGAGGTTCGTGGAGAGGAGGAGGATCCCACGTTCAGCGAAGTGGCTGAGCAGCATCCTGTTGTGCACAAGTGGGCAGCAGCAATTGAGGATATGGCGAGAAAATGGGGCGTTGATTTGAAGGCGGTGGAGAAGAGCCTTGAACCCGGCGTGGAAGAGTGATGAAGCATCTGTACGAAGCAGCTCTATATCGCTAGGGACTCTACTGCGCATATGGTCAAGAACAGGTAAGACATGCCGGATACACTCCTAGGGCTTCATGCGTTGGTGCGTCGAAGCCAAAGCGAAGCTGATTGTACGCATGTCAGACACGTGGTCAGCTTATTGAAGCAAATTTTCAGACTCGGAAGAAGTAGGGTGGAAAAAGTTGCTGCCTTGAAGGATGCAATGTGCGAGGTTTTGGGCGGAACGGAGGAATGGGTTTGGTGCTGGGCCGTCGCTTACCTGCGACATGGCGGCGGCAATCGGGCAGCTGAATGCCGTCATGACTTTAAGTCCGAGAGAAATAACACACTTGAGGCACTTTCTTGGTTTCCATGTCACGCCCAGCAAACAATCAACTCTCAAGCCATTTTGCTTGACCCTTGTACGGAGCAGCCATGATACATGGCTTGTTCGCTCTCCAACGAGCAACAGGGCGCAATGCTGCCCTCAAATTGCTAGCGACCCACGCTGGCGCCCCCATTCGAGGATCCCAGACAGCCTTGGTGCGGCGTCGCCTCCAAACACAAGCATGGGAGCCTCTTCGCCCGCCAAACCCAGCAGACCTGCCCAAGCCCAGGATTCGAAAGATCAAGCCGCCCTTCACGCGCCGCAAATGGGTGCGCCGTCTCGCTCTCGCCACGGGCCTATTTGGGGCCGGATACCTTATCGATAGCCAGTTTTACGCTTCCTCCCTCATGCGTTGCCTGCGTACTTTCAAGACTGGTCTGGTCATAGGCTTGGACTACAAGATCAACTTTCGAGCACATCCGCCCTTCGCCAACAGCATTGAGGAACTACACACCCGTAATGCGACTCGTATCTTCGACTTGCTTAGACACAATGGCGGGCTATACCTGAAGATGGGCCAGGCCATCGCAATGCAGAGCGCCATCTTGCCACCACAGTTCCAGGAAATGTTCCAGAGGATGTTTGACGACGCGCCACAGAACGAGTGGCACGATGTGGAGAAGGTTGTGCGAGAAGACTTTGGCAAGAGTGTCGAGGAAGTCTTTGGCATCAGCTTTACAGACGAACCAGGCAAAGGGGTCATGGAGAAGACTGCAAGAGCAAGTGCCAGCGTCGCCCAGGTACACTGGGCCAGGCTCGCCGATGGTAGAGAAGTCGCCATCAAGGTCCAAAAGAGGGAGATTGCATCACAGGTTGGGTGGGACTTGTGGGCATTCGAGGTCGTATCGCGAGCGTACACTTGGTGGTTTGACATTCCAATCTATACCCTCGTACCCTACATGTCAGAACGCTTGATGCTCGAGACCGACTTCGAAAACGAAGCGAACAATGCCGAAGATATGCGAAATCTTGTGCGCGCCGAAAAACGCTTAGCGGGCAGAGTATATGTACCCGAGGTCTACCGAGAACTATCAAGTAAGCGTATCATGACTGCTGAGTGGATAGAGGGTGTACGGTTATGGGACAAGGAGGGCATCACAAACAGCTGGCAGGGTGGTTGGCGAAGCGGCAGCCCAGGTGCAGGTGGTAAACCGCTACCACCTATGCCCAAAAATAAGACCCAGCGTGATACAAAGTTTCCACCGGATGCCCCGAAGCATACTGCCTTCAAGCCTGATCGGTCGGATTGGAAAGGGAAAGATCGCAAAGGTGGCCTCGGCGTTTCTCTGAAGACCACCATGAACACCATTGTAGATCTCTTCTCTGCTCAAATGTTCCTCTGGGGCATTGTGCATTGTGATCCGCATCCAGGGAACATATTTGTCCGGCGCCTACCCAATGGTCAGCCCGAGGTTGTCCTGATCGACCATGGTCTATACATCCATATGAAGCCGGAATTTAGACACCAATACGCCTTGTTCTGGAAATCACTGTTGGCTTTTGACAACGACACAATAAAAGATATCGCCACAAGCTGGGGTGTTGGCCACGCCGATGTTTTTGCATCAGCTACGCTCATGCGACCGTACGAAGGTGGTGACAAAAGCGTGGAGAATGGACTGAGGAAGGGCTGGTCTGGTAAAGACAAGGCCGAGCGTGCATTCAAGATGCAATCTAGAGGACGAGATGCAATTAGAACGATGCTTGCGGACGACAAGAAATGGCCACAAGAACTCATCTTCATCGGTCGTAATTTGCGAATTGTACAAGGTAACAATCAGTTCCTCGGCTCTCCAGTCAATAGGATCAAAATAACTGGCCTGTGGGCGTCGAGGGCACTTACAGAGAGCCCAGATCTAAAGTACAGTGAGAGGTGGAGTAATTGGGTCAAGCATTTACGATTTAGATGTGTTCTAGTACTGACTGACGTGGCATTTTTCTGGAGCAGGTTCAAGCAGTTGACGGGGTTTGGGAAAGGCATGGAGGATGATATCGAGGAGAGAATGAAAGCGCATGCGAAAGATTTCGGCGTGGAGCTGAACCATGGCGTGTTTCACGGGTAATGAGTATATTTGTATATGTAAACATCTGTATGATTACGCTACACAAGCCTCGCTCCGGAGCATGTTATAGATGATGAACTCTGAGACCCTCATTCTATACTTTTTTGCCAAAGCACATGAGTAGACTTTCAAGTGGGCGACACGTGAGAGCGCTCCAGCTCGGTTACATGGCAAGGGAGCCGAGGCATGTCGCAAAACGATGGCGTACGTGGTGGTGATTATTTTCATCCACCATTCCAGATACTTTCAAATCAAGAGGCTTACGCTAGACCTTCACCTCGAATATACTGGTCGATAGTGGGTTTAAAAAAACAAGTCACTGTAGACGCGGCTGACAGCTAAACTGACTCGACCTGCTCGTCGCACTAACCAAAATGGCTCCGGAGTATCTTGGTCGTCACGGCTAGTAAGCGCGGACATTCCTCAAGCCTTTATCCCCGAACCGAGGCTCAGGGAACGCGTTTTGCGGGGGGGGAGAGTGGAGAGAGTGGAGAGAGAGTGGAGGGGAGCGGAGTGGGAGGGCTTACGAACTCAACTTACTCGCGCATGCACAACTTGTCGAGACTTAAATACAACCCACGGCTTTCCTTGCTAGCCAACTCCTCTCAGCATATACCTACCGTGCTCTCAAGCACTGAACCCGAACCCACCGCCATCAGACGACCAAATCGCTGACCATGGCATCCCAATACTCGGACATCAAGTTCGAGATCAAGGGCAAGATTGGAATCATAAAGGTACCACTTCCCTTACCTTACCTACCTACCTACTCTCTCCTCCCCTTCGTCGTCAAGACGCTAACTAACTTCCCCCCAGTTCAACCGCCCCAAGGCCCTCAATTCCTTCGGCGGCAACCTCATCCCCGAGACCATCGCCGCACTCCGCGACCTCGACGCCCACCCAGACACCGTCTTCACCGTCATCACTGGCGAGGGCCGCTTCTTCTCCGCCGGCGCAGACGTCCGAGGCATCACTTCCGTCACCAATGTATGTACAGATATTTCGCTCTGTAAATAGCAGTAGCAGCCTATTGATTCCCAGCGCCCCAGGTTGAAGAACCCAATACCCTTGCGGAAAAGAAGATTGCGTTTCTAGGCAGGTTCTCATATGGTGAGTTGCAAGTTTCCCCCCCAAGAAGCGTTGCATGTGGTGGTGGTGGGCGCGCCGCAAGGGGGGGGGGGGCGTCAGAAAGAAAAGATACTAATGTGCATGCAGCGCTCGAACTCCTCCGGTCCATGATCGACCATCGCAAAGTGCTCATCCTCGCGCTCAACGGGCCCGGTGTTGGCGGTGGCGCGGCATGGTTCCCGGGCATTGCGGATATTGTGCTCGCTACGTCGTCGGCGTGGCTGCAATGTCCGTTTAGTGCGCTGGGCTTGGTGCCTGAGAATGGGTCTGCGTTGTCGTTTGCGCAGTCGATTGGGATCCATCGCGCAAACGATTTCCTCATGTTTGGTAGGAAGTTGAGTGCGCGCGAGCTGTTGGATGCTGGCTTGTACAACTATGTGTGGGAGGAGACTGGGGATGCGTTTCATGGTAAGGTGGTTGGATTCTTGGAGGACCAGCTTGAGACGAATGATGGCAAGTCGATGATGGAGATGAAGCGGCTGCAGAATGCACCGATACGGGATGCGCGCATGATGGCCGTCGTGAATGCTATTGATGCGCTTGCGGAACGGTTTGTCGAGGATGCGCCCAAGAACCGGTTTGAGATGAAGAGGAAGGAGATGGAGGAGAAGAGCAAGGCCAGGGCGAAGATCTAGAATGCCCCTAGACAAATCTGTCAAAGTATGTAAAAGTTATAATTTTTTTTTAAATATCTGCTTCCACCACTGTTATGTCCTTTCTCCCTCTCGAACTTAGATACATCGTTTAGTGAAGTAACGTCCACGAAGGGTATGGCTGAAATCCCGGCACCGTAAATTACGCACAGCGTGGTACCAAATGCACTTTGCAATTTCAGAATTGTCAATCAAGTCAAGGAGAGACGTGATCTAAACAGAAAAAAAAAGAGAGGGGTATGCGCATTTTAAACATGCAGTGCTACTATGACGAGCAGATAACTAACAAAACAAAATGCCAATAGCTCGTCGTCAAAACGGGAGGTGAGGTGTAAGTATGGGTGGCGAAAAGTATGCCTGGGTAGAATGGCAAAATATTGTTCCATCGAAGCTGGTGGTGGTGATGGTGGTGGTGGTTGCATACAATGTGCAGAATGGAAGGTTTTCGGAGCAAAGTCTGGTAGCGCTGAGCTTGGTCAGGCGCCTAGGGTATATTTAAGTCGGGTTCCGGCGACAAAGTATCCGGTTCATCGAGAGCATGAGATCTTCTTAAACTCCAATGCTTCGGGGCTGACGGTAGCCACCATTTCCAGCGCTCGATGCCCGACCATTCGCGGACGGAACGGTAAGCTGCCTCAGAGTGGGGCCATCCGAGGTGACAATTTGTCGCCTGCTGCTTCCCTTCTGCAAGCGGCTTGTCCTCCAGCCCTCATACCATTGTTCTCGGGATGCTTCACGGAGCTCAGCGCGCCATTCGCTGAAGACGCTTTCTCGCAGTTTGACAAAGTCACAGTGTTCTGGATTGTACGGGTCGGCGAAGCCCCAAGGGAACTTGCGGCCAATAACATCAGGCTCATAGGGGTCCGGCGAGATGATACTCAGAGGCAAAAACGGCGTCTCTGCATCTTCGCTGTGGATTGATGCTGAAATGGCCGACGGTTTGCGGCTGTGGTTCTTTTTGGCGCTCGGTGGCGAAGTAGGAGGCGAGTGTGCTGGAGGAGAAGAGCTGGCCGAACCGATGGAGCGGGCAGCTTCAGAAGATGGGCGTTCGAGGATCTTGTTCAAGACGTCTGGAGCGGCCTCGTCATCGGAAGCAACGTAGTCATCTTCATCGCGCTCATCTAGACGGTCGGGGTCCTCCTCCTCATCGTCGTCGTCGTCCATGTCCAGGTGCAGGGCCTCGAGAGGGTCCAGTTTGGCGCGCTTGAGCGTGTCCCAGACCATCTTCTTCAGGTGGCGCATGTGCGCCCCAGTAATGGTATCGGCCTTGCTGATGACAGGAATGACAGTCGTCTTGCCCTGCAGTTCGCGCAGCACATTGAGGTCGAGATTCTCGTCGAGACCGCCGAGGACGGCGCCTCCGGGCTTGGCCAGGTTGGAGCGCTTGCGGGCCTCTGCCATGTTGGCGTCCAGGCGGGCTGGGTCGAGGACAAGGAAGACGCAGTGGATGTGGGTGTCCCGGACGCCTGGCGCACGCACGACCTTTTGCTCCTCGCCAAAGGTATCCTCAAACTTGGACTCGAGGAAGGAGGTTATGATGGGCAGCTGGAAGTCGACGACATTCTTCTCGAGGCCCTCGGAGTCCCAGAGGGTCAGGCCAACGCGCTCGCCGTCGACCTCGGTCTCGAGGTATTCCGAGGTGAAGGTCGAGTTGTCGGCCACGGCGGTGGCAGGCGGCGACGGGGTGGTGGGGCGGTTCTTCCTGGGCAGGGCGAGGGCGGTGCGCAGGAAGTCGATGAAGGAGGACTTGCCGCAGCCCTTGTTGCCGATGACGAGGATGTTGAAGGGCGTGGGGTCCTTTCTGCGGCGCACGCGGCGGGGGCTGTTGACGGTGCTGATCTGGCTGCTGGCGTAGCTGTAGCGGCCGCGGTTGGTCATGCTCTCGGAGCGCGGGTAGGGGTCGAAGCCCATGTAGGACGAGGGCGAGGCGCCAGACGCGGGCGGGGCAGCAGCAGCAGCGGCGGCGGCGGCGGGGCCGGGGGGGGCTTGGGGCTGGTAGGGCGCGGCGATGCGGTGCTGGTCCACGGACGGCCTGCTGAAGTTGTGCGTGTTGGCGTAGCTGCTGGCCACGCGGTTGGAGACGATGGCGACCGAGTCCGGGCGGTAGGCCTCGCCGCCAAAGGCCTCGATCTGCGGCAGGGCAGAGTGGGTGGGCAGGCGCGGCGGCTGCTTGGGGAGCATGGCGGCCTCGCGCTGGCGGCGCAGGGCCTCCTCCTGGGCCAGGGCCTTCTGCTTCTTGCTCATCTTGCCGCCGGGCGCGCTGCTCTTGCGCAGGAAGTTGAACGACGTGCGGCGCTGCTGGTCGCCGTTGGGCAGGGCAGCCGGCGACGGCGCGAGAGACGGGTCGGGGGAGCCGTCTTTGGCCGAGGGCGCAGGGTAGCGAGGATGGGGGTGAGGGGGCTTGGTGGGCGTGGTGCTGCTGGTTGCGGCGGCCATGGCGGGCGGCGTGACTCTCAAATAGCTGGTGTCTCTGTCTGGCCGCGTCGCGCCTTTGCGCGCGTGTGCTTCGCAGGGCAATCTAATCTTGATAGATGAAGAAAGGAGTGGGACCGCAACGCGACCGCAAGAGCGTGGCCGGCTGGGGCGGCGGAAATTGGAGGGCGGTGCTGGTGCGTGCGAGGCAGTGAAGGCTGGGGTGCGGTGCTACTGCAGGTACACGACAGGGCCAACCGCCAGACGGGCTGTCTATCAGACTGTCGCCCGCTTTGCTGGTCGCTTCGACAAGAAGAAAGAGGCCGGCCGTGGCAGCGAGCAGACAGCGAGCACTCGGCCTTGAAACCCGCAAACCTGTGACACGCGTCCACAGCTGGGCGCCTGTTCATTGGTGCAGCAAACACGCCGGGTTGCAGCCAGCATGGCACGTCCTCTTTGCTATCGTCAACACGAAACCCCTCCCGAGGCACGCCTCGCGCACGATTGCCTCCATCTTACTATGAATACCGCCCGGGCAGCCGTTGGAATTGCAAAATACCACTCCAACGGCCCGCCGCTGCGCATCCTGGCGCGCCTCCCCACCGCCGCGTGCGCCCGAATATAGGGGCTCATGCTCGAATCTTGATCTTCAACGTCTGCGCATGAATCTCCTGGGCCTCCTCTCCCTTTCGCCCTCAGCCGTCTGCTTGCAGAAGCATCCCCGCCATGATCCTGCGATCGATCGTTTCATGTGACTGTGTGCTAAGATAAGATAACTGTCCGCTGGTATAGCCTTTCTCGCCCTTGCTTCACCACGCCCGTCCCTTGCGTCCTGCAAATTGAGGCACGCCACCCAAACTTGCCGCTCAGCCTGCCTCTGATTGGCTAACCATGCCATCGCCATCTGACCCGTCATCAACGTGCGCACACACATGCATAGATATTTCCGTTCAATTGCTGTCGTGCCATTTGCTAAGAACATCCCCAATCAGCACCCACATTCAGCCACGCCAATGCATAAATGGCCTAGCCTGGTGGTGCCAACATCAACTGACGCTTTCCCTATTAGTGCCAATGTCACCGCTCAACCGCAGCCGCTTGGCCGTAGGCATCATCCATTTGCACTCCGTCACAGCCATTGTCAGGCCTAATTACCACCATCTGCTTCGATCCTTTGGCTTAGCCAAAATGGGTTTCTTCACACATCAAGTTGCCGCATCAACGGTAGCATGTGTGCTACTAGCATGGCTGGGGAACAAAATCACCCTCCTCTTTCAAGACCGTCGGCGAGTTTCTAAACTGGTAGGTTGCTCATCACTTGCAAAGCCACACATGTGCAATCAGCCAAACACTCATATCGCCTAGTCAGGACCACCAATGAATCCTTTCCTCGGCCACTTGATAGCTGTAGCCAAGGTCGCTATGAAACTGCCTGAACGCATACATCCTCATATCCTTGCCACCTATATAACGAGAGAATACAATCTAGCCCCTGTTTTCTTTTTGGACACAAGGCCCATCTCCGTACTCAATTTGATAGTGGCTGACCCGTAAGCCTTGCAACCTTTGTAATCATTTCTGTCTAACATTCTAGCAGTGAGGTTGCCTGTCAAATTTCCGAATCTGGCATTCCCAAGCACCCTACTCTAGGCGCCACTCTAGAACCCATAGCTGGTAAATACAACATGCTGACCACGGATGGTGACTTTTGGAAGAAATGGCGGGCTATCTTCAATCCCGGTTTCTCTATACAGCAGGTAGTCAGTCAAGTTCATATGTAAGTCCATACGCTGAATGCGTCCAAAGTGGAAAACTAAGTACCATACTCAGGATAGTCGAATGTGGAGAATCCTTCATCAAACTTCTGGATGAGCATGCCTCTGCCAACCGCGTCTTTAGATTAGAGGAGGAGGTGTGTAACTTTCTCACAGTATCCGTACTTTGTGCATACTGCCTTTGTACGCTTCGTAACGTGTAACAGACCACCAAGATCACCATCGATGTCATTGGCAAGGTCATCTGTGATCATGACTTCAAGACCTTGTCCGAGGATAATGCGTTCATGACGACGATGAGAAAGACTCTTTCTTGGATGCCTAACATGCAATCCATAAACCCTTTCCACCTGTATAATCCACTGCGGCCCATCCTTTTCAAATACTACAAGTCCAAGATGGACAAGTACATTGGTAAAGTTTTAGACGAGCGCTTTGCCATTCGAGACGCAAAACTCTCAAAGAAATCGAGACAAAAGACGGCTATCGATCTCGCATTAGAGGGGTATTTCAAGGAGAATGGCCAAGATGTCGACGCACAAGACGTCACCATGGATGCCGAATTCCGCAAGACCGCTATTGATAATCTACTAATTTTGCTCTTTGCGGGCCATGACACCACTGCATCAACATTGTGTTATTGGTACGTGCTCGTGCGTTGACTGATGTTCAAATAGGCTAACACACATAACCAGCTATCACATCCTACAACAACATCCTAAAGAACTCGCCAATATCCGTCAAGAATTAGATGAAGTATTTGGCAAAGGGAAGAGCGCAGGAGACCAATTGAAAAGCAGTCCTTACCTTGTCAACCAACTCGAATATACCCTTGCAGTAATCAAAGAGGTTCTACGACTATGGCCTCCCGCTTCGGGGGTCCGGGTCGGTCGTAAGGGTTTCTTTATCAAAGACCCAGTCTCTGGCGACATGATTGACACCGATGGCCTCCTTGTTTGGACCGTTTCCATGGTAATGCACCGCGATAAGAGAATATGGGGCGATGACGTAGATGAGTTCAAGCCAGAGCGCTTCCTGCCCAAAAATGCTGACAAAGTCCCTGCAGATGCATGGCGACCTTTTGAAAAAGGGCCACGCAATTGTATCGGCCAAGAGCTAGCTCTAATCGAGATGAAAGTTGTTCTTGCCATGACACTACGCGAATTCGACTTCGAGGCTGCGTATGGCGAGCTAGAGTCGCTGATGGATGATGGAAGCCTTTGGGCGAAAGATCCAAGTTTTAGAAAAGGTTCGACAATGGAGGTCTTTGGTGATAGGATGCATCAGATCCTGTTGGCCGCAGCGAAGCCTAGCGAGGGTATGCCTGCGAGGGTGAAGAAGAGGACAATGTAAAATAACACACCGATACGTGAGACTTTGCAATGCCATTAGCTAATCGAGTGGCTTTGGTAAATACACGATCGAGTAATTGTGATCTAATCTGATGCAATTGCGGCTGGATCCCAAGAAAAAAAAAAAAAAAAAAAAAAAAAAGGTTCTTGGTGGTTGGTTTCTCAGCGAAAAATCCACCCAGTGTCAAAATAATGCACATCGTCACCACATCAATGCTTATGAAAAGCGCGTCCAAATATCGATACCGTTCTTCCTTTCAACGAATCGTGTAGAGTGTCCTCATAACCATTTTACGCTGGCCAATCAAATAGCCGGATTTTGTCCCGTGCCCATCCCTTCTCATCCCCAGCCTCATCAAACGGCGACCTTCTCCATCTGTGGTGGACGCCGGCACAATCCTCCTCCGATGCCCATTTAAAGTAATGCACTATGCGCAGCAGATCACGCTCTATGCCTTTGCTTTGTCCTGCACCTCAGTCATACTCTTTTGGTCATCAGGTGGCATCAACATGCGCTCCATCAAGGCTCTTATCCCCCTTGGGTTTGGCGCAGTTGCCACAGGACAGAATACCACCATGGACCTGAAATGGTATGCGCCGAAGAAGAGCTGGATCAATGACCTAGGGCAGGTACTCAATGCCACAGGAACCAATGGGTTTGTCTTCAATAGCTCACAGCTACCTGCTGGAACGCCATACGGAACCTACAACTGGTGTAATATGCCACATGTTAGGGCTCAGGAGTACCCAAAGGCTGCCGAAGGATTTGGGTTGGTTTATGTTGAGGTGTGCGTGCCGAATCTTCGAATGCTTGATAGAAAATCTGGATTGACTTATTGTAGGATCCATCGTCATCATAAAAGGACGCCGTATGCTTCCAATACGTTTCCAAAAGAATCTACCGCATGGCTATGTGATGATCAGGGGCTGTTCTTTTACGGACAGCCACTCAATCCAATTGGGAACGAGTCAGCGAAGGCGTATTGGAATGTTTATACGAATGAAATAAACCCATTTCCACAATCTGGATACACAGGTAGCTGTCAGTTTCCCCAAATTACTCGGGAAGGGCTAGACGATTCATGGTATGTTGGCCAGACTTGAACCTTCGCTTTGGTTTCATTCGATGAGGTAGTTTTCGCTGATTGTTCCAAGGCAGCACGGAAAAGACCTGTACGGTGTTTATCACGATCTCCTTGGGTTCTTGCCTGATGACATGGGCGAAAAGGTCTCATACCGTGTCACCAACAACCAGATTACGTCGCAGGTTGCCGGCATGCTTGTAGATGGAATGTACGCACCAGAGCGAAATGTACCGCTCCATATTCAGCCTACAGGTATTGATTCCCTGGAGCCACAGTATCCATGTCCGAAGGCATCGTCTCTCTATAGTTCATATGGTGTCGGAAGTACAGATGCGGAGTGGACGACACATCTGACCGCTACCAAATTGCTTTTTGACTCCCTAGACACTATTTCAGGTGTACCCCGCGACTCAACAGAATGGCACAAGTCGTTTGATCATTACTACGATAACTTGTCTGCACGGCAATGTCACGCTAGACCGTTACCGTGCGACAGCAGTGAGTGCGTTACCCAGGACCAAGCCGACACTGTCTATCGGCTTGGTCAGTATGAATACAGCTTCATACACCGCGACTCGCCGCAAAGTTTACAAGCTGCCGTAGGCTCGTACGGTGTTTTTATGGCTGAACTCGCACAGAACATTCGCAACGCATCGTCCGGTAAATCCCCTGTCATCTATAGACACAACGTCGCACATGACGGCTCAGTCTCGCGCCTTCTCAGCATTCTGCAGGTTGAACAGATGGTTTGGGTAGGCATGGGATCTGAGGTTGTGTTTGAGATTTACTCCAAGAGCGGATCTAGTGATGGTGAGAAGAAGTATATCCGTATCCTGTGGGGCGGACGGGTTCTGAGAAGTTCTAATCCGACTTTAGGTGAAGTAGACATGTTGGATGTGGATATATTCTTAGGGTATATTGATGGGCTAGTGGGACAGAAGGCTGCGAAAGTTGTGGCATTCTGCAAGTTGTGACCAGGGTCGGCTACCTTGTGGATTAATCACAGTTCGCGACTGCCTCCCAGGTTCAACAGTTCCCATGACGTTGGAGTTCGTGTAACAACAGCCACTATGGCTTTTCCAGATTCAATCGCTCTATTAAATCAAGTCATGTGCATCACTAATCAATCTCCCTTACCTAATCTGTCGCCTAGCCTCCGTGGCTGCTTACCAAACCACGGCCAAGCAACACCAACCACTCCTAATACTGGATTAGTAAATCTGGATGCAGGTAAGCTGCTGTCAGCTCCCGGCTTGCGTCTATTCTAGCCAATGGCTGAAGTTGCATTTGACTAGCGTGAAGACCAAGCAAGCAGACTGTTGACTTCATTCGTATCTGCTACGCGATAAGGCATCATTATAGTGGAATTTGGAATCAATCAAAGGCTTTGCGTACTTAGTAGGTTTGCGCAGACTCGTATATAATTAGCATGACTTGATCATTGTCTGAGCAGAACCATTACTTTGATTGAGAGAAGAAGTAAACAATTGAAAACCGCAGCGTTACTAGCATAAAAACATATTCTTTCACACAATGCCTCTCTCAGCCGATGCCCAAGTCCTCGAGACTAGCAACGGCCTCGTCGCCACCCTCCGCGGTGCAGCTGGTCCCCATCCAGGCTTCAGGCCAGGTGCGTTGATCGTTCTATGCTTTGCTCAACGCAGCTAATCATCTAAAAGCACATGCAAAGGGTCAACTACTCACTGGTACCTTCACACCCTCCACCGACGCCTCGAGCCTCACATCTGCGCCGCACTTCAACGCTTCATCAACGCCCATCACCGTGCGTTTCTCCTCTTCAACTGGCTTCCCTCAAATTCCAGACACAGACGCGAACGCCAACCCACGTGGCATCGCCATCCGCTTCCACCTACCTGATGTAAATGGCCGACGTGCCCACACCGACATCATTGCCCATTCCACAAAGTACTTCCCCACACGCACCGGCGCCGAGTTTCTGGAATTCCTAAAAGCAGCTACGGGCCCCAATGCTGCCGTAGCCGTGCCCGAATTCTTGGGTCGCCACCCAGAGACTCTACGGTTCATTCAAGACCCCAAGCCCAGCCCTGTGTCATTTGCAACGCAGCATTACTTTGGCGTGAATGCATTCAAGTACACAAAGGATGGCAACGTTACAACGCTGAGGTACCGCATCGTGCCCGTTGCAGGCGAACAGTATGTTTCCGATGAAGATCTAAAGGCCAAATCGGAGAATTACTTGTTCGACGAGACGCCTCAGCGGTTGGCGTCTGCGCCCTTTGAGTTCAAGCTCCTAGCTCAGATTGCCGAGGACGGAGACGCGACCGACAACGCAACGGAGATCTGGCCCGAGGAGCGCAAGATTGTGGAATTGGGGCGCATCAAAATAGACACGATTTTGGGCGACGAAGAGAGTTTGAAGAAGCAGAAGAATATCATCTTCGATCCGATTCCTAGGGTTGAAGGCGTGGATGTTAGTGATGATCCGCTGCTGGATGTTAGAGCCAATGTCTATCTCATCTCGGGCAGACAGAGGAGAGAAGCATAGTTGGCTAGGACATGAGATTCCGGGTCGTGAAATGTACTTTGGAGGTAGTCTCGAGGCAACAATGATTGTAATGTTTCGTCCATTTAGTGTGTATAATGACATGTGTGTCCTACTATCAATCCAGTGGCATATTTGAGTATACCCCCGCGCAGATATGTGACGGCCAGTGAAATGAGCGCAACAGAATGCGGGCGACTGGTTGTGTTCCCCGCCGTATCTGGTACGAGATTTGTCCAGTTTGGTCCATTGAAGAAGAAGAAGAAGAAGAATGAGACCGAATAATGAAGCTTTTGGGAGACGAAGCGTTGATTGAGCCACTTGCAGCTAGAGGCATGCTTGACAAGCCTTGTTCGAGGGCATTCGATGTGAATTATTTTGGTGTAGCTGTGGTTAGACATAGGTCAATTTGGTTGATTTGAAGTATAGCTTGCTTGGGCTTCTCGAGCAATTGAAGGCGTGTTTTGTGAGTTTTCAAGAAGCGATTACATGTTGTTGTTGTTGTTTTCAGCTGCGTGATTGGAGGAACCTAACCGTCATCTGAACATTGTAAACTCGAATATTTTCCGTGTTTGACGGTTCGTCTATCCTGTTACACGTGACTGTGTAAAAGACATACTGTGGCTTTCTATCATACTCTTGTCAAGTTGTTCCAGACCACATAGTTCCCCATCTACCGGGTAGTTAGGTATGCAACGAACCCTGTCTCCTTCGTCGTTGGTACGTCCGATTGCTCATTTACAAACGTCAAACCCCGTAAACTCCGCAGAAAGCTAATAGCTGTACGTCAGGTAATCTTGTCATGCTTGGTGTCCTAGGTACTGCTGTCTTTGCATTCTTGCAGTATCAGCGTAGTTAGGGTCGTACCGTTCAGGTTGGGAATAAGAAGTTGAACTGAGCCTCGCATGCCGAACTTGCTCCTGAAGAGTAACAGTGGCGACAGGATGAGATATACTCGCTCGTAATGGCAGTGCACCCGTGGAAGCATAGAGTAGTTTGCTTAGTCATGCGTAATGAACAGATTCAGTTACTTAGGCCCTGTTTGGTGCGCCATGAATTTCTCATTCTCGCAAAGGAGAATGAGCTCAGGAAACACTAGCAACGCCAACAATCTCTATACCCTACTTAGTACTGACGCCACCCACAGGTTCCCTCTTAAGGCTATAATTCAGGTGGCTCTTGGCAACTTGCCTCCAGAGTTGTTTTTATTATCGCGAAACGAATAAAATTTGTCTGGCTCGATTCGGTAAGGCCAGCGGCGGGGACTAAGGCCATCGGAGACTACAGTGCCTTCGCACGGCGGATCGCATCCTGTCAAAGCTTTGATAGATTGCGGCTCTGGGCCATACTGACTGTTATGCTCTGATTCGCCAAACTTTGATGGGGATGCGCTCTGCCGTGCGAAGGCATTGTACATACACTAGAGCCGTGATTCGTCAAACCTTGACGGGATGCGATCCGCCGTGCGAAGAGCACATACAGCAAAATCAGAATGAGAAATAGGTGCGCACCAAACAAGGCCTTGTCCAGTCGGGAAGCTAACCAGTAACGAAAAACCTTTTTATAGATGTGAAAGGAAGCAAGTTTTATTCTTCTAATCTTGCGACTTGCCCTGATCTTGTGTAAAGTTTTTCCGGCTGTATAATGTCCCTACCCTCATGAGCATGGTTAACTTTGTGTTTCTGCCTTATCCGTCATAATAACAGGAATAAAACAATGTTATTTTTACGCCAACAATCTATTCTTGTACGTAAAACTACTCTATAGTTCAAAACGATATCCGGTAAGCTTTACAATATCTTGCATCCAGGTTTGCTACCTAAACCCAAACTACGCACACTACCACATAGGAAAACAGCTTTCCATTTGTAAATATGCGAGCCCCAACGCCCAATTCGAGAGCTCCGTCAACCTTTACCACATCAGGGTTACAGTCAAAATGCAACAGCAGGCGGTGCATGACGGTGACCATCAACTAGATCACCCTTCGAAGCAGCATGCCGCCAGTAAACATAAATTCACTCTCGACACTTTACTTCCGGTAGAAACCTGGCTTCGAATTCAGCATTGCATATCCACTTCACCAGACACCAAGCTCAGAATTCGTCATCACAAATTCGCTTCACTCCTAGTAGGCCCCGAACTTCAGGTTGGGCATTGCAGCGCAATGACTGGCCCCCTACCCGACATCGATGACCGACTCCCATACAGAATCGGATCCAGTACCTTGCCAGTCCTCCCGGTTCAGACGACTGAATTCACGCCATCACTCACTCAAGGCTACGACCAAATACATTATGACCTCATTGACAACCAAAGGGCACACATCCAAGAAATCCTAAACAAGTACGAAATCCCTCTACAGACCGCGGATCTTTTGTTTCGGCATCATCCCGGGATTCGCCCTACTGGAAGCCACCTTACACATGTCTTTGTTTGCATCTATGAAGACAATTCCAAAGATGAATGGGTCAAGGCAATGGAGGAGATACACTTGCATATATTTCAACCTGGCACCAACATCGACTACCCAGTCGAGATGATTTCCAATGTTGTCTACGATCGCCCATTGCAAGTCTCGCCCATCCTCTCAGAGGACCGCGACCTTATCCAAGGCTGGCAAAGCATTCAATCCAAATTCTTCGCTACTATCCAAGGTCATCGATGGTCTTCAGTCGATGTCTTCCACCGGGAATTCCCATTGCGCGGTCAGCAACCCACAGCTATCATAACCGCACCGGATGCAGATGATGACATTTGGCGGTACTTGACGATTCCCGCCCTTCGTCAATTGTTGATCGCCGAACACGTGCAACTTGATATTGTACTTCTTTTCGGAGCTGTAAGCTTCTCAGCTATAAACCCTGACGTGAGAACCTCCTCAACTGAGAACGTCTGCATGGGAAATTCGATTGGAATTTCAAAGTCAAAGAGATCCGGAACCTTGGGTGGCAGCATGACGCTACGAACAGCAGCGGATGAAACTATCAGGGTGGGAGTCACGAACTTCCATGTCCTGGAAGACGCTTTCAAGGTTAAAGACAAGCTGGGGCCATTTCCTCCAGGAACTAAACAGGCACATAATGATGTGCTTATAGTCAGTCCTTCCGACGAGGACCAGAAATCCAGTCTTCGTAAATATGTTAACATCGTTGTTAATCTAGAGAATGAGTGCAGGAGGGCTGACGGAAAGGTTCGCGAAATGCTAGAGGGAGGTGAAGACGCTACCGACAAAAAATTACTCGAAAAGGCAAAAGGCATACAGGAAAACTCACGCGCGCGCTGGAAAGAGATGGCATATATGCTTTACGAAGTAGAATACCTACACCGTGACCTTGGTTACATCTATGCGGCATCGGGATTTCGGACTTGGATGTGCAAAGAGCATCGCCACGGCACGGAACATCAGTTTGACTGGGCACTTGACTGGGGTCTAGTTGAAACTCATAAAAAAATGTCCGTACATAACCGCATTTCCCCAAAGCTTTGCACAAGTACTAAAATTGGGCATAGTGAATGCACTTCCTCAAACCCTTGCGCAACTACTCGCATCCTGGATGGAACCCACGTGAGGCATTATTACAAAATTTCCGCGTACAAGAACTATAGGGTATTGAAGGCAGGCAGGACGTCGAACATAACACAGGGCACTGTCAGTGCAATAATGTCTGTGATCAACCCTTCCGTTTCAACGATTGCACATATCGAATTGCTCGACAATAAGTACGGAAAATCGGTGCAAGTTCATGCTATTCTTGGGTCAAAAAAGAATACAATGTTCATGCTTCCTGGGGATTCTGGATGCTTTGTTCTGCTAGACGATGACTCCAAGTTCCCCAACATCGTTCCTGAGATTTGTGAAAAAGTGTTGAAAATCTCCAAGGAGGCCCTCAAGTTAACCGATGAGGTCTGGGAAGCTTCTCCCGAGGCATCCGAGTATCTTGATGGAGCCGCTATGCTGGGGACTGTCTCTAAACGCCTTGAGGAGGAGTTCAGTGGACCTCAAGCCGCCGTTATTGGGGTTGGCTTAGCCAACAATGAAGGCGTGTCGGCCTCTTACATGATGCCGTTCGATGTGCTTGTCGCGGATGTTGAGAAAGTAACAAGTGCGAAGGTCGTTGAGCCGGTATATGCCGGGTTGGCACCAGAGTCGAGTTGCGTAGAACTTTAGTTGGTAGATTGTGCAATCAACAAGTCACCGATGCAGAACGGTATTTTGTGTGTGAAGTGCCACGTGAACACGACATGAACATGAACATGACCTGGAGTTATGCAATCCCCTACCTCCACGTAGGCTAAAACAATGGTGAAAACATTCTCCTTATATCAATACGACGTGTATAGTTGACCGAGAGTTTACTACTGGGAGATCATGAAGTGTATCGCGCAGTGTATTCATCTCGCATCAGTAGTAGGTTGCTGACACCAACGTATGATAATGGTTTTAACACGGACGCTAAGTGGTGTCAGCTTCAGAACCCACTCAGGTAGGCTGCTTAGTGAAAAGCGCGTAGATATCCAATAACACATGCAAGTGGTCAGGAAGTGGGTAAGCAGCAGGCTTCTTCTAGTCGTTCTAGGAAGCGCCTTGCTTCTCCACATTGTAAGTCGGCCAATGCTTGTCAAATTATTCTGCCTAGCACCCTCTTGGGTTTCTTTCATGGCCCAAGGGAGCCCTGACAAAAGAACGGCTCGGGCAAGAATTACACGTGGCAACCGTGCACGAACCAAACTTCAACACGATCAGAACGTGGCTCGGGTATCTAAAACAAGGGAGATAGATGTGATGCCGGCATGTACAATCCCACACGAGGCTCCAGGCGGCAGAGGCCGTTAACCCAGCCACTAACGTTGCGCATATCAATCACTTGAGGTCAGTGAGTTTTGCTTATTTGCAAATGCATCAGTGAACGACTGCCGAATGCACCTTGAATACAAATATAGCCCGAGCGCGACCATGGTCATGCTTTAGTGTACTTCAAAGGCGTTACATAGAGGTCATTTTTTGAGCGATCAAAGTTAGCTTTGGATGTGGGTGTAGGAGCTGCAACCGTGATAGGTCACCCTAGGCGAAGGCCGTTCTCAACGCATGCATGAGATGGGCACGGGGATAATTCTAGGATCAGCGACTAGTGATGTGCTACCAAACAGTGGACGCGTATGGCAGTCTGGAGGACTGGAGGACTGGAGGCATGGCGGCTAGCCTGCGGATGGGAGGAGCGCTTCTGCAAGGGTTATTCTTTATCTTTGCTTGGGGGGGAGGGGAGGGGGGAACAGTTTAGGTGCCAGCAACGATGGCCAAGCCTCCAAGAGCCGATTCAGCGGCAAGAATGAGCAGTGAGAGTATTTTGAACGCAGTAAATTGACCCAACCCTAGCACCGAGAATAACTTGATGCCAGCGGGTAGTAGGGTTGGAGTTACCAAGTGTGCGGGGCGTTGTGTTGTTCAGTAAGCAATTGAAGGGACAGTCCGGGCAGCTTGGATCCCGAGAACCCGTTTCCTACCCACCATGCATCGTCATCGCTTTTCCCGGAGGCAGCGGGGGTGAAAGAGATGCACGAGGGCTAGCTTAGATGCTGCGGGGAAGCTGACAGTGTGGCTTGACTCGCCCACTTTGTCCACACCCGTCAGTCTGCCTACGCTGCCCCAGGCTTTTGGCGTCGGCTATTGGCTATCTAACCGACTTGATGGTTGGCAACGTGGTCCTACATTTGCATGCATGCGCATCCTACGCGCCCGCTCACAGCAATCATAGTCGACATAGAGAACGGCCGAGCAAGGCATGGCCTGTCGCAAAGCCATATTCCATTGTTTATGCACGGCGACTGTGGCGTTTGTAGCATTATATGACAGCTTGCACATCATGGCTCGAAGGTTTGCCAAAGTCTTGTGCTACTTTGTTCCTTCCACGCTTTTCTATCATCCAATCATCTTCCGATCATCCGTTTACAATCAGATGCACCCGAAGCGAATGAACACATCGCACCGCTGGCCTCACACAACTTTCCCTGTTGGTAAATTTGAGTCACACTGAGCAGTTCTTTGGTTCTCTTTGCACCATCCCCTACTCTTTGAGTTCTGTGCCTTCTGTCTACCTCGTTAGACTATCTTTTACCCTTCTACAAGAGCCGGAGCTGGTCCTGGCCCAAGAACGTTGGACTATTCCTTAAACTGTCATCTATTCATCGGTACTCTCTGCTTTCACAGCTCGTACTCAGCCACCACTCTCTAGCATAGGCCGCTCAGACCCACGTTTCATCCCTTCTAGACTTGCGGCTCAACTCAGGACTCCCTTGCGCCTACCATCCTCGCTCGTCTGTTGCCCCGCCTTTCCTGTACATTACCTGGAGCATTTCCCCCTTGGTTGATCGTGTAATTAGCCACGGCAAAACAACTTCACCTCATGTGCGAGCATCGACCTGGCAATCATCACTCTTGATACTCATACCTTGCTATGATCGACACAACCACGGATGCTTTCGACACAATGAGTCCTTCAACGCACCTATCATCAGGACAAGTCTTTGCAATCGAGATATGTACAAGGACCATGTCTGTGCTCTCGCTCCTGGGCTCGTGCTACATCATCATCACGTTTATAGCTTTTCCATTTTATCGAAAAGGTATGTGACGTTCCGCCTATCACGAATCGCGGGATATGTACTGACTATTGCCGTGAATTCTAGCCATCAATCGTTTAGTTTTCTACGCAACATGGGGCAACATTATGGCAAATGTTGCGACCCTTATCTCAACTTCAGGCATACCGGAAGACCCAACGCGGTTGTCTGCATTGTGTGAGTTTCAAGGAGTATTGATACAGTGGTTCATGATGGCCGACTCACTTTGGGTACGTACATACCCTTGTAAAACAAATCCAATGAGCTGTCACTTACTATCAATAGGTATTTTGTATGGCTACAAATGTCTTTCTAGTCTTCTGGTATGGTTATGGTTCTCAGCAGCTTTATCACCTGGAAAAGTGGTATTTTGGTTTCGCATACGGTGTACCTGCGATCCCAGCAATCACCTTTGTCATTCTGGACCACCATAGCCGGTATCGCATCATAGGCTCTGCAACGGTAAATACATCCATGGCCCCCCCTCCCTTTGTTGAACTTGGCCTGACCGTATAGCTTTGGTGTTGGGTTCGTAGAGACGTCGAGTGGATGCGCATTGCTTTTTTCTATGGGCCTGTCTGGTAAGTAACAAGTATCTTGACAAATTCCGAAGCTGACAAATCTCAGGATCGTCGTCTCTGCCACTATGACCATTTACATCGCGACTGGAATCAAGATCTTCAGGAAAGGGGCACATCTACGATTCTTCATGAAGGAATCTCAGCACACATCAGAGAACAGAGACTCAGTCATGACAGTAGACACTACAGCGAACCCATTTGCTGTCGGCAGGAACATTGTTGTGACTACAAAAATTCAACATGATATCCAGCGACAACATGACAATTTAGGATGCAATTCGTATGAGGCCGACCGAGGGTCTTTGAACTCATATTCCAGCACGCGCAATCTATCTAAAGACGATCCTCGCGAAGTGAACGACACAGTGTCTTCGGATGAGATTCGCATATCACGCATCTCCCACGATCTAAGAAGGTCCACAGATACCCCAAGCGCTGCTCCTCGGCGCGGTGAAAACGCAAAGACCGGATACAAAGCAACTGCTTTCGCTACGAGTGCTATGGAAGAGCCCGCTACGCTACCACTAAGGCCTTCTTCGGATGCTACTCGCCATCGAGGCTCTCACATCAAAAGAGCTGCTGGCAACGACGCAGCATTGGCTTACCTTAAAGTCGCCTTCCTCATGTTCATAGCACTTTTTGTTGTTTGGGTGCCCAGCACTGTCAACCGCCTTTATCAGTTTATCGACAAGGGGCGACCCAGTTTCGCCCTAAACATTCTGTCCGCCACCGTTCTGCCTCTACAGGGTGCTTGGAATGCTACAATCTACATTTATACTACCCAACACGAATGGCGACGAACGTATACATTCCTGAAGTCGAAATTCAAAGGGAAAGCTGTGATTTACAGCCACCCGCGAGACTCTTTCCAGCAAGACACATCGACAACTCTAAGAGTGACCCAGGAGTTGGATCCTGAGATAGGTCTTCAAGAGGGCCTTGAGCAAGGAGATCATCTGCGTCACACTACATTGGTAAGACCCGATAGTGTGGTAGAGAGCAAAGCCTAACCGAATTCGATAAATCCGACAGTGCACCAATGTTCCTCCACGCTTTTGTACCACAGGGCGCCTCAACAGTGGAACCACTTGTTCTTACTTTGCATCCGCTATGGGGTATGGCACTACCCCGAAGCTTGTATATCATCGTTCGCTTATTGTTTTTAATGTTTTCTTTCAACTTGTATAAATTCCTGGTTTGATCTTGGGTTCCTTTTTCCCAACACGGAATCTAGAGCTTGGTTCGGTTTAACGTTTGAGAATGTTTTGTGTGAGATACCCAGGGTATATATAATTGAGTTTTCCTGCAAGAAGAGCAGTAATAGCGCAATGTTTTATTACACATAGACTCCACCAACCATTAGTCCAATGTTCACACGATGCGCATATGCATAAGTAAGACAACACAGTTCCAATTATGCGTATGTATTCAACCATGGAAGGTGGCATTTAATCAATATTCCTCCAAGGTAGCACCAAATTCAGCAAACACTACATCTCCTCCAATTTCATGGCATCCTCGACTTCCTTTACCGCATCATACCCATAAAGCCAGGGCTGCACCTGAGGACACGTCCATCGACTAGGAAAAGGACCGTGCAAATGTCCCCCAAGCATGCTCAGCATATAGTTATCCCTCTGTTCCTGCTCGGGCCCATTGCGCACGTGAAAGTCCTTTCTTTGTTTGAATGTCTCTCGAACGATACGTTCACTTCGGGACTTGCGGATTTTTTGAAAGGTTTGTAAGATGTCTGGAAGCTTTGATCTTGACGTGAAGTGCTCCGGGGCTAGAAGGAGACCTAAAACTGCACCGTCCTCAAGGCTTGAATTAGCACCTTGGGCGAGATATGGAAGCATAGGGTGACATGAGTCACCGATTAGCACGAGGTTGTTATGTGTATTGATCCAAGAATCCATCTCTTCGCGATGCATGAGTTTCCACTTGTCGACTTTGTTGACGCACTCGAGTAGCTGAGTCAAGCTATGCTACGTCAGCGTGCGAGCAGAGAGAAGGATAGACAACATTATCTTACACTGGGTCCCATCCTTCAAACAAACTTCTCATTTCGTCTAGATTGCCTTCAACTCGCGCAACACCTTCTTCGAGGTCATCAGGTACAAGCAACACAACGTTGAGCATTTTAGCCCCACGCATGCTGTACGCAACCACATGTGCATCAGGGCCTGCCCAGAACCGACAAGCAGGCTTCTCGACCATTTCTCGCAGATGGGGATCTTGGATCTGGTCGATATCGAGAACGATGCGGTATGCGAGGTCACCAGTGGGCAGTGGAGGATCTCTGCGCCCAAGTATAGCAGAGCGACATGTTGACCAGAGACCGTCTGCGCCAACAACAAGGTCCGCTATGTAACCTTGACCAGCTTCTGTGATGACGTTTGCTTCGCTTCCTGTTGCACTGCCGAAATCGATCTTGGAAACTTTTGCATTGAGAACAACCAACACACCCAGCTCTTCTGCTCGTTTTACCAACGCTTGCTGCAAATCGACACGGTGGCAATCCGAGAACGGTGCACCATATTTATGTCTAATATTCTTGTCGAAGTTGTCCTCGTGTGCGAGAATTTTTCCCTTGTAATTATACACTGTGACTGTCACAGGTTCGCAAACTTGGTCTTTGATGGTATCGTACACGCCCCATGTTTGTAATAACCTAGTGGCATTTGGTGTGAGTTGGAGCCCAGCCCCAATCTACGAAGTTTAGTAGGAGTAATAAAAACAAAGCGGAGTGATTCTGTCATTACCTCTGCGAGCCCTCTCGTGCTTTCCAATACTGTTACTGCATGCCCGGAAAGTGCGCATTGGATGGACGCTGCAAGTCCAGAAAGTCCAGCACCTACGATTACTATGTCTAGAGGTTCTGACATAGGGATTGCTTCTATTGCTTGTCCAGTTGTTGAACAAAGGCAATGAAAATAAATGAGGTATATGAAAAAAAGTGTGACTACTTGCCAGTACACTTGCTATGCCTTCCGTGAGTGACAACCCTCTTCAGCACCTCTCTTGTATATGCGGGCATTGGATTTATCACTGGTGTGGCCACTTCTCTTATAGGCCGAGTTACAAACCTTCGGCAGTATATTCTCCATTCATATTCTAGAGCTTTGGACGCGCTTAAGCGTTGTTCCACATGGCTATCAAGTGCGGGGACAAATCTCGGAAGGGAGTGCGGAGGTCCCCACCATCCGACAATCGGTGCATACACCCCAAGAAACAAGATGGAAGCGTAATAGATCAAAAACAATGCAGATTTCGACCGATTGGCTGTTTCATTTCATCACTTATTGCCACACATGATTTTCACTACGAACGCTTAAATAGAGTGTCCAATCTTCGAAGTTCATCAGCGCAACTAAGACGCCCCAAGAACACTTCAGCAGTTGCATCTTCGTCCTAAAATGCTCATTATCTGACACAAAATTCCAACCACATATTTAGAGCTTGTACCCAGTTTTCGCCATGGCTTGCCCATAGGTCACTGTGTTCTTACAATTCTCTAACCATTTATTGATATTCGGCCACTCCCTTCCTTTCGTCCCCAACTCCCTCGCCAAGATGAAATCCGCTGAAAACTGCATCATGGCATCTGCCGCCGTAACATAATCACCGCGAAGGAATGACCCCTGTGATAGTGAAAGTTCTGTTTCCAGCCACGAGAGATCGTTCTGAACATTGGCCGACATACGTTCCTCAGTTGCTTCGGTTGTGCCCTCAGGCACGTCTTTGATATTCCACCGCGCGTAGAGGATAGCGAGTGCGTGAAGCGCAAATGTGGCTTCTGCAGCATGAACTTATTGGCGAACATTGATGCGCTGAGCTGCATTGGTGAGGAGGAGCCTACCAGATTTATCACACGTTTCACACAGGTAGCTATATTCTTCTTAAGCTCGTCCAATCAAGCGTACTCGCTGATATTACCACCCTCATGGATAACTAGGTTACCATCCTTGAGCGTCGGAAATTTCCCAAGAATATTTCCAGAGTCGAGTTTAAATTGCTCTGATGCCTTTCGATCTACTCATTCTGAGAATTTTACGCTGTAGTCGAGGCCGAGCTCTTCGAGTAGCTATGCTGTGCGGATGTAGCGCGATGCTTACAGGAAGAAGAATGTTATTGGCGACATAGTGAGGGTTGCAATTGCTGAGAAATATGAATAAATATGATATTAACACTATGATAACTGTTGGGCCATGTAGCTCTTCGTAAGATTGAAACTTTGGTCACATTGGAGTTATCATACTTTTCAATTGCACCATTATCTGTGGCGTCATGTAGCTATAATGCACAGTAGCGGACTTGTCTCCAGTGGGGAAAGGGTTTAGCTAGAGGTATTTGGAAGTGCTAGCCAATCGTCAGTAGCCCCGTTCGGTAGTTATAATACTGTTATTTGTCAGGATTACATTGTCAAAATGGCATCCATTGGTGAGATAGACATGAAGATGTTGAAAGAATTGCTGCTGACATGTCTCTAGATTGATAGTTTTGATAGCGATTTGTTAGACATTGTATGAGAATTGAGTAGACGAATCATTGGCCTGTGACCGCAAACCAGATGCAGTCGTCATGTTAAAGCTAGTTATAATTTGGGATACAACTTTTCATCCAGCGCCAATAACCTATACACCCTTGTGACAGCCATCAAAGATCTTGTATTAATTACTGTGTGTTTATCAGCGGAGACACCCCCACCGGATATAAACCTTGGAATGCACCTTGGAATGCGCCTACTTTGTCATGCTCATCCTGGTCAGTCCCAAGACATCTCTGAAAGACCCCTAGTATTCGAAATGGAAGAATTTTTCGCCCATCAATCAGTGCTAGTATGCAACGTACCGTCAAAAACAATAGAGGCAAGTACAGTTATCTTATAAGGTCAAACTAGACACATATAGCCTACCTAGGCAGTTGTCGTAGCGAGAGTGCAGCGGGTAAGCAAGATAAAATAGTCCGAGTAAGCGACTGTCCAACAAAGCGATTAATTGGCCAATGAACCAGTAGAAATAAGCAAACCAAATTAAAAAGTGAAAAATAGCATACCGAATGACTTCGGGTGGTCAATTTCCTATTCTGTTGTTTGGCCTGCACCTATGCACCTCCAGGCACATCTACTTTACTAACTAGGTGGATCCGAAGTCATCCCCAGCACAGGCACACTATCCCTTAGGTTGGCTCAGAAGGCCTTTCCTCACCCCAAAAGCTTGACGTTCGTATGTGTGCTTCTCCCAATGTTGACAAGAATGAATATTACACTGCGTTAGGAACTATGGATAAGATCAAGTGACCAAAGACTCCACTTATTTCCTTTACAATGATCTTCAGACTTTGAATTCTCTTCCGAAACCATCCAATACACCGCCTCATACTCCTGTCGCCAACTAGGCTTACTGCATTAAGCTCACCCCACGCCCCCACACCCAAAACCTACAGCCTAAACTAGAACCCTCCAACCAAACACCACCCGTAGACCACCTCTTCCTTTGCCAAAACCCTATAGCAAAAAACCCAACACGGCGGTTAAGGTAGTGGAGCCTTTTGCGCCATCTCCTAGTGCTGCCATCCACGCATTCAAAGCAAATTATTTGATCAGGCAGAAATGTTGCCGCGAGGCGCACCAGCGGGTGATGCACGAGCTGCGTTTCACAAGCACCCTAGTTTGAGACTTAAGATACCCGTTAGCGAACAAGGCTGACGCTGTCGGAGTAGGACCGAAAGAGGCCATGTGATTTTATTTAGGATGGCCCGTGTGGTGTTAGGTTGAACTGGCAGATCGTACTACGTACGTCGATACGGTAGGGCTCGTCAAGGTTTAAAGTCATGTTTCATTAGGAATGTTGGCGTCTATTGTAATGGATGGATCGACAGCCGTTAGTGTTATGGTAGCTCAACATACTTGAGAGGAGCAAGCAATCTCATCTTCTTCGTCATAACAAGTATTTATTTGCAAAGGTTATGCCACGCTGCCAACAACTAGTGCTGCAACACCTTCTTCTTCACTTCGTACATCAATCTTCATCGTCACACCTGTCTTCGCGCTAAATGCCATCCGTACCGTAGCCGCCACTTTTCCGCCTGTAATAGTCTTACCGTAAAGCTTGAGTGTATGTGTCGATGCTGATAGCGCAATGTCTGTGCCATCAAGAGGTTGTAAGGACAAAGTTTTTGTAAGTTGTTCGGTCGCATCTAGGTAACAGTTAGGATGCATCGCCACGTGACTGATCTCTAATATGTAACATACCTGCTATACTCTTGATATTGCTCAATTGTAATGTTTCGGTCGCGAAATCGCCATTCGCTTGCTCCCACACATTTTCGAAACTGCCGGCATAGGCAGGGACAACGTAGTCTGTGCCATTGAGCTCCAGATCTTCAACCTGGTACTCGTCCGGATAGCCTTCACCATCTTCTGGTTCGTTTGTGCTTGGGTCAATTTCCTTGCTTGTGAATTTAAGAACATTCGTAAAACTTGCGGCGATGTACTGTGACTCTGTCTCCAAACGCTTGAAGGACACGTATACCGTGCCTGGCTCATTCGTAACTAGCTTAGGCGCAGGGATGATAAACTCTTCTTCTAATTGCACATCGCCGTCATCCTCTACAGTCACCACCATTTCCACGTCAAGTAACACCGTGTCGGGTAAGGTATTTTTGATGTCGTATTGAAGAACAACATGATCCTTGAAGATATGCTTGATAGCCGACACGACGTACTCGGTCTCTGATTCGGTGAGTTCGACCAGGTCGCTTGACTTGAGTACAGCGCCATGTGCAGCCAGCTCGGGAATCTTTTGTAATTCCAAGGCATACTTTTGCGCATTGTTTGCCGCTGATGCTGCGGCCTCCGCACCACCCTTTGAGGGCGCTTTCGCCGCGCTGGGGGCTTTGAGGGTGGGCGTAGCGCCTTCGGTCTTCTTCGTGAGGTCGGCTGCATCTGCTTGTTCCCGGGATACGGTCGGTATCTTGGTGATGTCGAAGGCGGTTTCAAAGGTATCGCGAGAGTCGGAGCTGACGTACATTGCCAATTGATGCTCAAGAACAGGCAGGGAGAACATTGAGTCGTTGCGAATGAAGCTGAGAGCCAAGTCGTCATCTTGGTCCATCAATCGTAGGTTTAGGGCAGCACGGTCGCGTACTTCATCATCTACATCATCAAGGCATCGGGTGAGGAGCACGTGAACTGACTTCTTGATCTCGGGATCCTTTTGCCCAACACCAAACTTGGCCAGTGCCGATGTAGCCGCAGCACGGACGATGGCGTTCTCCAAGACCACGCGATTGTAGATATACCGGATGTACTTGGTAGGATGTGGCGTAGAAGGACCTTCCCGACCAAGAACAAACAGAATCCTGACAGCAAGCTTGGTGAACTCGCAATCCTCAATGAACTCGCAGAGCGTAGCAAGCGCATCCTCATTAGCCTCGGGGACAAAGCGAATCAAGTCCATGATGGCCTCTACTACAGCCCTCTTGAATTCATAACCTCCCTCATCCCGCAGGATGCCACTGAGGAAGGCGAGGAAACCAGACTGCTTAGACTTGAATTTCAATGCAAGCGTGCGTACCGCCTCGACAATGGTGACTTTGAACTCATCCGTGATCTCAGCCATGAAACCGGTAATCTGCTTCATGAGCCTATCTACTGAGGACTCATTGCCAGTTTTGAGGAGGGTGGTGATAGCGAAGGTAGCGATGCTGCGATTCGAGTTGGTGATGAGCGATTCGATATCCTGGTTGCATGGTCGAACGGCATCTGGCTTGAAAGATGCCATTTGAGATAAGATTCGGAGAGCAGCGAATTTGGTCACAGCGCGAGGGGATGTGAGAAAGAGCTGAAGAACATGCACAGCTTGTACGAGTTCACCGTCGGTGACGTTGTGCATATCGCAGATGGCCTTTGCAGCCTCGAAGTTGACCATTTCGGACTTGTGTCGCAACCAACCGTCAAGAAGTTGCATCATAGGCTATTTCCACGTCAGCGAAAGCTCTCTTACTGTAGCCAAAAGCTATACCTTTCGTAGATTGGGGTCCTCTTCAGCCAATTTGGCCGCTAGCCTGACGAGCAGGACAACAGCGGCAGGACTCTTGACCAGACCTGCAGCTGAATATTGCTGGACCATCTTGACCAAACTCATCCTGTCACCAGATCGCATCTGGTAAAGCAGACCAATGGCGTGGTACTGCGTCATATAGTTCGAGCTGGCCTGTAGCGCCGTGTGTGAGCTGCCTCCAAATCCACCCAAAAAGCCTCCACCAGACTTATTTCCCGAGGCTGCTTCTGCCGCTTCCGACTGCCACCTTCGAACTACATCCTTCGCAACTGGGAGGAGGTGGTAGGACGAGACAAGCGCTGCGGAGGAGACGGATGGGTTCTTGTCGACAATGCACGTCTTGACAAGGCGCTCAATGGCTTGTACGGTAGAGGCGTCAATGACTCGGCAAAGGGCACGGATGGCGTTGGGGCGGTATACGACATCGCTGCCAACCGAAGTATCCTTCATGATGGACGAGGTGACCATGATGACATCGTCGGCGGAGCTGGCGAGCTCCTTGATGACAAGATAGACCATCTGCCGCAGCGAGGCATCTTTGTTCTGGAACAGCTTGGATATGCCAAAAAAGAGGGTTGTGGCTTCCTGTCGGCCCCAGCTCTCACCGGTGAAGAGCAGCAATGCCAGTTTGGTCAAGATCTGCCCACATTCAGCTTCAGCCCAGAGCAATCTGACCATGGAAACCTACCACTCTGCATTTCCGCGGCGACACCGGACTCTGGTTGAATACTCGTGCTGGACGGCTGTCAGCTTTCCATGGCGCCCAATGCCCCTTGAGGAACAATTGTGTTTGTAGGCTGCAGTACCTTCTTGAAAGACGGATGTCTTGTCGATCTGGGCAACACCGCCGACATCCTCATGTTTTTTGTCCATGCTGGCCGCAAATGCAGATTTGGCGGGCAGCAACACCCGTTGACTAGATAGTTGCTATGGCGGTTGCTGTGAAAAGTATCCCTCTTGCTGCGCCAAACGTGGCCTTTGCTCAGCGAGCCAGAACAGCGGCCCAAAACTCAGCCCTGCAGTTGGTCGAGGTGTGCGCGGGGTGGTGTCGAGGGTAGGGCGAGGGGGAGGTTTCGCAGTGTTGGCGCAATGAATTGGTCTACGTTGAACCTGTCCCCGAATCCATCGGCGGAGTGGGCTGCTGCTCCTGCCGCTGGTGTTTGTCCTGTTTGACTGCCTAGCGCGACGCCTGGTTCCGACGCCCAGATTCGGGTATTGCAGGCTGTTCCCATCCATGCTGACCGACAAACCTTCACTCTCGCAACAGTCGCCTTCGCTTTCCTTCTTTCCTTTTGTAAATACATATATATACACCCTTCATAATGGCAGCTTCAATATCCCGGTCGCGATGTCTCCTGTCCACATCAACCCTCACAGCCGTCTCAAGACCACGGCTGGCATGCACTCGAACGTTTGCCACAACGGTGGAATCTCCGCAATCACCCCTTCCACAAGAGCCCCCAAAGCAAGCGCGGCCAACAACATCATTCAGTGACTCGTTGAATGCCGGTCCCTCGTTTGGCGACTTTGTCAGTCCCAATGCGCCCCTCTCCCCCACCGAAGCATACGAAATCAAAACTGTCCAAGTCGGCCCGGAAGGTCGCAAGAAGACATACACCCGGCTCCCAGAATGGCTCAAAACACCCATCCCCTCGAATCAGAACTACAAGAAGATCAAGAAGGACCTGCGAGGGCTGAAACTGCATACCGTGTGTGAAGAAGCCAAATGCCCCAACATTAGCGACTGCTGGGGCGGCAGCGATAAGAGCGCTGCCACTGCCACCATCATGCTCGGCGGCGATACATGTACACGCGGATGCCGTTTCTGCTCCGTCAAGACATCCAAAGCACCTCCGCCCCTCGACGTGCACGAGCCCGAGAACACGGCCGAAGCACTGAGTCGATGGGGCTTGGGTTATGTGGTTCTAACCATAGTAGACCGAGACGATCTCGCCGACGGAGGAGCGCGGCACTGCGTGGAAACGATTATGAAAATCAAACAGAAGGCGCCAACAATGCTGGTAGAGGCTTTGGTCGGAGACTACGGAGGTGACATGGAAATGGTGAAGTTGGTTGCAAAATCAGGCCTGGACGTATTTGCGCACAACGTGGAAACCACCGAGGCACTCACGCCCTACGTACGCGATCGTCGCGCAAATTTCCGTCAGTCACTCAATGTGCTGCGTGTAGCAAAAGAGACACAACCCGACTTGATCACAAAGACGAGTATCATGCTTGGGCTAGGCGAGCAGGAAGAAGAACTGTGGCAAGCTCTCCGAGACTTGAGAGCGAACAATGTCGATGTCGTCACCTTTGGTCAGTACATGCGGCCGACAAAGCGACATTTGCCTGTGCACGAATACATCACACCAGACGTCTTTGAGTTGTGGAGACAGCGTGCGCTGGACATGGGCTTCTTATACTGCGCCTCTGGCCCTCTAGTGCGATCGAGTTATAAGGCTGGTGAAGCCTTTATCGAGAACGTGATCAAGAAGCGCAGAATGGGAAATGCTGGAACGAGCGAAATCGCTCAGCTTGCCAACGCAGAGAAGGCCTTATAATATGACCTTTACAATAGACACATGCAACTGGGTCGCAATTGAAAGCTAGCACCACATTAAAGAGACAAGCATTACACTTCAACAGTATATATTGTCTTGTGGATTCATATCTACACCCCTATTTCATCCCTCCATGCGAAGCGACCGTGTGAGTTCCGTCTACCATCTAGCCTTCCCAACTCCTCCAATGGAATGCAAGACAAAGGGAAAAAGGAAGCACACTAAAGCGTATATACATGAAGAGTAGTGACCCGGCGATGCTCAGGTCGGTTCAAGCATCGCCAGCGCTGCTGGACGAAAAGTGCAGATCAACAACTTAGTTGTTGGGAAAGCCGCTGCGCATGTTATCGTACTTGCTAGCCGGGAAGCTGAGGACATTTGCCGACTGATCCAACGCACCAACACCACCAACACTATTTACAAACTATATCTCATTGTCAGCATATATGTTCTTGAGTCTAGCAGGCGAGGAAAAAGTGAAGTACTTACCCTTGAAATCAAGCTATCGCCTCCTTTCTTGTCAGCTGAACTCTCCCACCACATGCCACCACCAAGGCCTTGATTGACAATAAGCTCGCTTTTCTTCGCAGTAATTTCGGGCGTATCGTAGGACACCATGGTGCGTTGGCCTGCGTCGTAGCTGTAGCTTGCCACAATTTCCATGTCGTTGATCACTTGGGCACCAGCTGGAGGTAGCGCTTTGTAGTCGTATACGCCTGCTTCCCAAGTTCCTTGGCCGACACCGCTGAATGGCTTACCAGGGCCGTCCGTTTGAGTGAAAGCGCGGCCGTATAAAGGCATACCAAGGACGATCTTGTTGGCAGGCACTCCTGCGGCTACGTAGTCGCGGATGGCTTGTTCAGTGTTGAAAGGTGTGCTGGCAGGGTTGCTAGATGACGCTTTCCAGTTAGCTTGGTGGCCGGCATTCTGGTCCCAGGAGCCTGCGTAGTCGTAGGCCATAAGGTTCCAGAAATCGAGGTATTGGTTCATGGCTCCAAGTTTCATGATATTGTAATTCTTAGGGCCGGCAGGGGAAGCGACAGTGAGGAGGAGATGTTGGCCATTGGCATACTGACCCGAGTACGCATCTAGGGCGCGCCGGGTTTCTGCGAGTAGAGAAACCATGTCGTTGGCTTGGCCTTCGTTTGCTGGATACTCCCAATCAATGTCAAGCCCTATTCAAGTTAGAAGACACAAAAAAGATAGATCTGGTTTATCAAATACTCACCATCAAAACCAAGATCCTGGACAATCTTAACCGCACTGCTTGCGAACGTGGCACGGCCCTCTGGAGTCGCCATAGGTTTCGGAAAGTTGGCAGAGTAGGTCCAACCTCCAATGGACAATAGAACCTTCAACTTGCGATTCTGTTTCTTCAGTAAAAACAGCTGTTTTGCACAGCCGTACAAATTAGTGCCGACATCGTTCCAGGAGTCAGTGGGGTAATGCTTGTCGGTATCAGACCATGGATCGGATAAATAGACCTCGCCAGTCTCCCGGACATTGGCGAAGGCGTAAAGGACATGAGTGAGCTGGTTACCCGGAAGATCTTGAGGGTTGAAGTTGCGACCGTAGATAGCCTATACAGGTGTTAGTGGGGCGTGTAGCGGGGCGAACATTGGCAAACAAACCCAATTAACAAAATAGGCTACGTTTTTGAAGCCAGTTGCTGTGGATGTCATGTTGTCTGAGGCTCGTGGAATTACCGCAGCTTGAGTAAGGGTGAACAAAGTACTGGCTCCAGAAAGCAGGAAGCTTATGAGGCGCATGCCTTATGATGTAGTTGTGGCGTCCCTTGCCACGTGGCTGCGCTAATGTAGGTACGAACAGTGATCGCACAATGTGACAGAGAGGTGAAGCGTAGGTCAAGGTAAAGGTCGAGTCCAAGATTGTGAATAGAGGGCAATGTATAGAATATATACAATGGGAAATGACAAGGAGTTTTCAAATCTGCTCAGGAGCAACGTGAAGGTGAGCAACGTGAGAGAGAAAGTATCCAGTATACGGACCACGCGACAGTCTCAGCGAGGAAGGAGCGACTGGATGAATGCAACAGTAGCTCACGCGAAAGGAATGTGACAGTGAAGGTAAAGGAGAAAGGTAAAAGGAGATTGGATATCTGGCTGGCTCCGGGACAGATATCTATGCCCACGAGACAGTCAAGCAAGCCCTCCATGGTAAGTGGGTCCTAACGATCGTCGTGTGCATAGCTAATGAGTCTTACTCGCACCTGTGCCGCACGGGCGTGAACATTCGAGGGTGCATGATAGACAGGGTTTGAGGCGGATGAGATCTAGAAACGGACGGGTAATTACTCTAGCCCGGGAAGCGAGCCAGTGAAAGCCAGAACGCCTCACATTGTATACTCGATGTATATAGTGATCACCTAGTGGCCTTTCTAGAAGTCCATTACGCGCGTGCAACTATACCACTCAACTCTTAGGTGCAATTCATTGTCCATTTGCAAGGCGGCGTTACGGAAGAAGACTGCCTTCGCTCCGTTAGATCCTATTCAATAAGACATGGCAAGAAGCAATAGACCCACAATTTATCGGAAAGGCGTCGGGCCAGGCTTTCAGACTGGATTCCGTGTACTTGGTTTGACATTTGCTGTGCCTCCCCTAAACAAATGTTGGGAAGGTACGCTATGCTACTGAGAGGCGTAGGTGCAACACTGTAGTACTACAACTCACGATTAGAACAGTAACACCAACCGGTAGGATGCCCTGAAACATTCAGGTGTTGGCGGTAGTGCATGTGATCCTTTTCGCTGCCGGTCCCAGAACCGATGCGCACGGAGATTAAGGTAAACCAGAGGGCGAATGAGTTTTGGGCTTTTCAAGTCCAGATAACAGAACAGACGTGGCCCTGGCAAATGGACTTTGAGGATACCACCTAAGGCGGGAGTAGGGAATATGTGCCACAGGGATCCGGATAGGAGGCGCTAGTCGGAACAGAACAGGCAGTTCTCAACCCCGGTTCTCATATGTTACTGGTGAGGCGTCACATGAACGCTATCTCAGTGGCGCGTGCAAATGTCAAGCTACACTGCCATCTGATCGGTTGGTGTTCGGGTGCCGAGAGCAAGTGTATACCCTATACTGAATATGTAAACGGCGAAGCACGCATAAAGGCAGATGCTCATTTTGGCGGCAAGTTCGGGGACCGTTTGGTGTGAAGAAAGCGTGCAAGTAGGATGGCCATAAGAACGGCTAACCGCAATTAGCCGTTGATGAAAACCAAGGTGGACAGATGTACCGAACCGATCGAGAACAGAAGATGGCAACCCAACTCTTGAACGCTCTGATTGCCAAACCTGGGCAGCGTCACTCAAGCCGTGCCCTGTTGCAAGTGCGGGAGGCAGACAGAATAGAAAACCATTCTTGGTACCAAGGAAGTACATGGCGCAGCCAGTCAATGGATTGACCTAAGGAGATAGGGCTCTGTAAACCTGGTCAGGCCATTCTGCATCACCCCAAATACTTCTACCTTGTAAAAAATATCCATCGCTTGTGAAGAATAAATGAGTCCCGGCTGGCCCAAGGGAGCGAATCTTCGAGCGCACCACCGCATACATCCGGTCGTGCTGGGCAGCTGTAGAGGAAGACAACGCAACATAATGATCACCTTTGTGGCCGTGCGGAGCCGATATGAGCAGAGCATGAAGAAAGCGGAAGGCGGATGAGCAGAAGTTAAAATCAAGGCGAAATTCGTGTTACCGCTGACGTGTCCGTGCGTCTAAGACAGTGGACTCTAGGGCTGCTACTTCTTTCGCCGCACCTCGCCCCTCGTTTCCGGAGACTACCTAGATACCTGTGGGCTTCCAGAATGTCATGTGTTATTTGTACATTGGATTGGAATACGCCTTTAGGCCTTCCTTGCCGACCCTACAAGGGCTTACGGCACCGCCCTGCGGCAAGGTGCTTCCTAAGCTGTGCCACCATTACACGATGAGGCCGTAAGCAGTTATGGTGACTGTGAGCTCCTCCCTAATCGCAATTCGCATCTATCACTATGCTTCATATGGCTCGAAATCTGCACCATTTCTTTTTCGAATGATATCGTTTCGTCTTCGTACCCGGCAGCTTCAGCCCAATATGCTCCATTCACGATTTGATTCCCCCCTTAAGGCTAGAGACTTAGTACTAAGCCTAAGCCATTGATCAAATCTTCCACGAACCCGACCCTCAGTGTAAGAGGCAAAATATCGGTCGTATACAGCGGTGTCACACGTATCTGCCCCTTCGTCTCCACTTGTGTTGAGAATGGATGTGGCGTCGTTCTCGTCGACAGCTCATATGTGGGCGTCAAAGCAAAGAAAGCCCAGCAAGGGCTTTACAGCCACCGAATGTGAATACTATCAAGGCAGGCATTTGAGGCATCGCGTTATGCTGGACAGCCTCTTCATCAAACCTGGCTTGAGCATTTGAGAAATGTTCAGAGGTAATCATCGGTAGAGGTCGACACACTCCAAGAAAATGCATCTTGAGTCCACTGGCCATTTTATTCTACTATGCTAATTTGCACTTAATCTCCTGAATTAGAACAAGTTGGGAATGGTAGTAGCAGTCTGGAAAAGTATCCAAAAGTTGACCTCTGATGCATATATTCAGCAAGGTAGATAAGTGCTTGTAGCAAAGTGCTTGCTAGGCAGCCTTCAGTGAAGCAAGCCAAACTTATGGCATGTGTAATAGAAACTGCGTCAAGCGAAGCAGGTTCTTGCCACTCGACTAGTCGTTCGATACGTGGCATCTACGGTGACATCAAGGCGACCACTGTCATCTCAAGATATGCCGTTGTACCCTAAAGTTGGGTATCGCCCTTACCCAACCTCTCCAACTCTTCATTCGCCGTCTCAATCAATCCTGCTCCCTTCAGCAATTCACTATCCACCATAGTGCCTGCAAATGGCACCTGCGGCCCATGCTTCTGCGGCTTCCAGTTCTCACGCTGCTGCGGGGCTTCGCCAGCTCCCAAGCCAACACTTGCAAGCGCTTTTATCTCCAGCTTCTCGATGTTGGCCTTCTGCTTAGCGATTCTGTCAAGCAATCCTTCTCGGCCTTTCTCGAGCTCTGTTATATCCATTGGGCAAGCTTTGAGTGAAAGCTCCATATGCAAAAGTTTTTCTTTCGCCAAATCGACCTGAGCTTGTTCTGGTGTCATCTCTGGTGGGAAAGTAGAAGAGACAGCAATTTCAGGATTATCAGGATCCAAAACCAGAGGGCTTTCAGGCGTTGGACGAGGGGCCTCGTTGTAGATCTGGAAGTTGGGGTTGCAGTAATTTTCAGAATTTTGAGCTACACTAAAGAAGAAGTTGAGGATTTCGTCCTGGACAGATAGGTTGGTGAAGATACATTCTCCAAGTGGGTGTTTTCCACCAGAGAAGGTGGGACAGATGATTGTGTCACTGGTCAGCCAGTCTGAGTCAGTGTCGAAGGTCGCTTTAGTATGTTCGTCTTTGGTTGATGGAGTTACACTGGTGGCGAGATGGCGAATAGCGTTAGAAATATTGGCCAAGTTACCAGCTTGAGGGACGTCTTCAGACCACATCGAAGTTTTGCCGTGCTTTACTTCCGACGAAGACACTAATGATGAGTAGTATTTAGGAAGTTTGATACAGTGTCTTGGATCAGGCGTCAAGTTGGAATACGTCCATTCGCGAGTACGCTGGTGGAGGAATGCGCGCAGAGTGGGGTTCTTGATTCGCGAATCGTCCACAAAAGATTGGATCAGAGCCATTGCGGCGATCCGTGTACCGTATTTCTCAACTGCTCCTGTTAGTGATATATGCAGCAAACTCAGCTAATATGTGCACATACAATCTTCCTCTAGAACATCTACGATGTTCTGCGCTCCACCCTCTATTGCAATGACATATAGCTCAGCATCCATAGATACTCTATCAGGGTTGTAGAAGACATCGTTAAATACAGATTTGACATGTTCAGTCGCGGTGCGGTGACCTTCCACACGGTTTTCCTCATCATGAAACCTGATCATATCGTGCATGGCAGACTTGCGGGGCATTGCGGACCAGCTACGCATGGTCATCGCCTTGTTGTGTTTGTGCGAATAAAGCAGTTGCCCTGTATTTAGGATCACAATAGCGGGAGCATTGCTAGTTTGCTTGTCTTGGAGGCCGTCACCATCCGCAGCAGATGACCGCCTGATGACTTTCCCCACGAAGCGGACTACTGAGGCTTCGTTCAATCCCTGTTCGCGGATCATTCGATATGCAAGAACGCCGAGGTCCTGAGTGCCATCATTGATGATTATGATGATACGCTTACGCCTCTTGAGGATTCCCGGCGAAGGCGACAGGATAGGAACATGCGGTCCATTTGGTTTTTTTGTCGTAAAGTTTGGCAGGTACATGCGGCCGATTCCTAAGATAAAGAGACGTTTCTCTATCTCTTGACGCCAACACTCTGCGCAATGTCAACTCGGTTCAACAAAAAGCGCTTATAGCCAATTACCATGCATTGCCTCGCGCCGCACTTCATTGACACGCTCATTATTGGTAGCGTTGAAGTCGAAATCTTTGTCAGGTGCCTCAATCATGCGGGTCTGACCGTTTTGGTTGAGAAAGAACCTGCATTCATGAGTATAGTTACTAACGTAGCAGGATCAACTCGTACCCTAATTCCCTGAGGTCGGCTGGAAACACAGGATCCGGCTCCAACGTATCCTCCTGACGGCGGAACATGGTCTCGTGTGACCAAAGGGTTGCTTGAAGGTAGCGCAGGTTGTTAAAGGCCTGGCACAGAGGTGGTTGTTGTGGTGGAAGAAGCTCAAAGGTGTTGGGTGAGCTTTGTATATATTTGTTGTCGGCAGCAGCGTTTGCACTCACGGTAAGTGGGAGTCAAGAGGCATGGGAAGGAGGGTTACACGACAAAACTAACAACCCGAGTTACAGCAAATCCAGCAAGATAATCAAAGTTCATGTCAAACGCCGCCCAATGCCGGTATATCACCTAGTAGTAAAGTACAGGTAATATCACAAATCTCATCCCTTTCCTTCTTACCAGCTTGCCTTCTTCACACCTGGTAGGTTCCCTTCAAGCGCGTTAATTCGAAATTGATACTGCACACTTGTTAGCCATAGCCATAGCCTTGTCTTGCCTACAAACTACATACTCTGCCTAACCTGAAGTCGCTGAAGACACCCCTGCCCTTGCCGCCCATTATGCACCTGTTCTTGACTTGTGTGAAGCGAGTATAGCAGTGCATCTGCGTAAGCTGGAGCTGGGCCTGCGCGCGGACGCGCTGTGGCAATGTGGTGTTACGAATGATGTAGCGAAGAGCTTGTCTGCAAACAACTCGATCAGCATGGGCTGCATGTGCAAAAAGAATAGGAAGCATACCGTTCTGGCTCGTTCTCCATGTAGACCTTTCGCTTGGTATGGTCGCGAATATTTCGAATCTTCGTAAAGCATGCGATATCGAGCTTTGCCGCGCGAAACTGAGACATGACGACAACAGGCGGCGTCGCAATGGTCTGCACGCAAATGACCCCAGGTGGATGATGAAGTTCGCATGGCGGGATTCGGCGGTCAGCCGCGCCAGGCAATAAATTGTGATTGGCTGACCGACCACCACTCAGCCTTTGACATCATGATCACAGTTCTGACTATTCACCTACAATGATGGCAACATATCAACTCTCCTATTGCTTCCATACGCCGTCTTCATGACCCTATACTCTAGGTCAACATGTTTACTAGCAAAGATGCCCGCGAAATATTTTCGCTGTTTCCCCCAACTACAGGTCACAGCCCCCTTGGGCTCCCTCCTTTAGTACTCGCATCAAGCGGCCAAGGATTTATTACCACCCGCCGTGTCTTGAACGAGTTTGAACACCACATGATAGACGGTATTCTTGAATTTAAGATTTTTTCATATGCAATAATAACTTGTGTTCAGGAACCAAACGAGTACTTCTTTCAGATTTGGCCAATCACCTAGACGTCGACCCTAATTTCATTTTGGGACTGATTCATAAAAAACCTCACCTGGCACTGCTAAGTAATGATGGCCAGGACGTGGTTCCTAAAGTTGAACGAGATGCTATTCGGCAAAAGTTGAGCGACACGCTGTCTACAAGTGCTATATCGACGAAAGACTTTGCGTCACAAAGCTTAATCGACTCGCGGAGTCTAGATTCTCTACTCGCTGGATTACATGAGGAGCTAGTTCACTATGATGATCTTGTCTGCACTGTGACCTATGATATAAAACTTAGAGAGGAAGCTCTGGATTGTATAACTCGCATAGTTGACAACATCAGGTAAGCTCAGCACCTTCGAAAAATAAAAAAGAACTCCTTGCTAAACTAGTTGAAGTGTCAACGACCTACGGCCCTCAGACTTTGCACAGCTATGTGGATCGCCGCCCAAATGGCTTGTACTTCATCACTTCGAAAGCATAGTAAAAGATTCCCCCAAGCTTGCAAACGATGTCATCATAAAAGGAATCCCAGATGGCATCCGTGTTCAATCCAAGCACCTTCGAGAACACAATATTCAGGGCTGGGTTCGTCAAATGACGTCAAACAAGGCGGGATACATTGATTTGCAACTCGTACAAGCTAACTGGGAATGTTTGTATGACACCGTCTCTGACGTAGCGCTCGATTTCCAGAAAGTCCCTGATCTTGAGATCATCGACACCTTTGCTATATCTGAGATCTGGTTTGAGAATCTGGTAGAGCAAAAACTGAAAGCACTCCACTGGGAGGAGTCAGGCGCAGTAGATGTTGCAGAGGGGCTGGGAGAGAAGTTTCAATTCTCAGAAGCTGAAGGACGCTGGTCGCATAGAAAATTCCCAGAAAGTTTATATGGCCATCTGGAACGTAAGGTGGAACAGCATATTGTCAAAGCTCTGGCTCAAACAGCAGACTGCAGTTTACACCGCTTCGGTACCATCGTCCTCGCCAATAAGCGATACAGTCTTGTGCGAGAGCAGGTTCTTGAACAAGCAAAGGAGAACGCCAGATCACAGTGGCAGCACCTCAAAGATGACTCCAACCACGAAATCAAATTCAATGTGCCCAATAGTACAGAGGGTACAACTCTTGAGCGCTCAATTCAATCAGCCCTATGTACAGAAAAAGCGACACAAAAACTTGCCGAGTTACAATTCTGGAACTCAATCGCCGAGCTAGAAGCCAACAACGAGACTGCCTTTGCAACTTTCTGGATCGAGCGCGTAGACTCACGAATGCGCGTCTACAATTCCGCTTTAGTTGGCATATCTGACCCAAAACTACATGGCCAACTCTCCGAGGTTTTCGCCTCTTACGTGCAAAAAGAACTTGTGTCAGAGACTATTGCCAAGGCCCGATCCCAATACCTGATTCTGAGCCGGAAAACGAGGAAGAATATTCTGAAGCTGGAATCAACACTTGAAGCATCGAAGAGCGATGTAGAAGCTGTGCTAACAACTATTGACAAGTTCAATAAGAAGCAAGGCATTGAACAGATGTTGTCCGCGGATGAGCTTGACGAGGCGAAGAAAGGCATGGTGCAAGATATGTTACGACGCATGCAGAAGCTGCAGAAGGCCTCTGATGGCCCGGTTCTCTTTTTGACGCTTGTTGTTGTACTGTTTGCAAAGCATTATGCTGGAGTAGTATATGCTACGGGAAAGTACGCCCCAAAGCTACTGAAGCTGCTGAAAACAAAGCTGGAAAGCGAGCAGTATGAGCGAATAGAGAGGTGGAAGGAAGCTGCCAAGAATAGTAGCTTGACATTGGAGGATAGGGAAGAAATGAGGATGGTAGCAGAAGCCTGAAGGGCCGCTGGATGCTTAGTGGGCAGTTGTAGCACGGTATCCCGCATGGACAATTTTTGTTCTGGCCTGAATTGAAGAAATCGACCTCTCAACGGGCATTACAAAAATGTGTATCCCTGAGCGTTACTTAGGTTTGTTGTTATATTTATCATTTATCAGACACGAATTGTCAGGCATGCCAAGACATGATGTTGGCACTGGGAATACACCATGCCAGTGCCTGTTGGCTGGGGTCTGATCTACTGCCCGATTGGCGATGGATTGGGCGGCATCTGAAATGTCGCTGTGGAGCACCAAGAAGCTTATATGGACCTTCAGCTGACCAGTGTGTAAACTATATGGAGTTATCCGACTCGGACAATGCGTGGTGATGTCACAACAACCGTCAATACCAAATCACTTATCAGGATATGAGGTAACATCGCATTGTTTGGTAGGCCCGAGTTCCGGCCGCGAGGTGTAGATGTGCGGTGACCCGACGTAGTTGCTGCCCAACCCTGCTCATTTTGGTACTTTGAATGGCGAGCCTTTCACCGCCTGTGTCATAGGGATTGAAGGGCACTGGAATGTGCTGACCGGAAGGGATGAGCTCACGATGGACTGGTCGTGGGTTCAATAGGCGAAATTGAGGTAAAAAAACGATAGGGTACCAAAGGCAGGGATGTGCCATGTGCATCAGCGTGCATCCTTGTCCGGCTTGAGGCTGCACGGACAGAAGCGATACGCTTTGCGATACGAAGCTTCTGTCAGAACCCCACGGGGCGCCGTTTTTGCTCGGCTAAATCTAGCGGTGAGGATGGAACAAAGCCGCAACATGCCACACCCGTTTCGCAGCAGACAGGAAGAAATACCTATTTTGGAGACGCAGAAGGATGAATTGTGGCGGCTCCAGGCGACGGACAGGCCTGGGCTAGGTGCTAAAACGAAAAGTTGGGTAAGGGAGGGTTGCGCAGAGGTGCTGCAGGCGGCAGAGTAGTGTGCGTAGGTTGGCCAACCAAAGGTTGTGATATGGCCATCGTGAGATTGCCAGGTGCAGTTGTACGCATGAGCCATGGTGTTGCGGGGCATGAATGTCGGGTGGACAGGGATGTTTTACTATTCCTTCTGTCACAGAAAAGGAAGGTGGGGGGACTAGAGGGTTTGGGGACATTCTGTTTGGCAGGCCAACAAAGAAAGCGCAATGCGGGTTGAGCCTCTGGGGGCAAGAGCCATGCGCCGTGGCTCTGTTTCAAATGTTCAGTGTGGCATTGTCATGCTGCAGCAACACGTCGTCGCGATCAAAACCGGGCTGCAAGCCAAGCGCATGCTCGAGGCTCCATATCACGATTTTCGGACCGTCGAGAGCTCGCAACACAGAAAACGTTCTGCGTGGCTTCGGGCAGTCGAGAATGATCGGATGGCCATGGCGCGGGCATGTTGTCTGAGATGCAGGCCTTGTGCCACTGGGCGTGCGTATCAGCTTGCAAGCCCCACCATAGCCGCATTTCCAGGCCAGAGTCAGATGAGCAGTTATCAGATATGGCACAGGATTAAGGTTCGCAGCGCACGGTAAACGCGGAAAAAGGATCTAACTTGGCCGTGTTGGCAGGTGTGCGGTGATGCAATGGGCAGGGTGGGTTTGCGGCGCGGTGAGCAAGAAGTGTTCGCTTGTCGCAGCGCACGCCAGGCGTGTGCCGGCTATCTGTTGCTTTCGTCCCATATTGGCCCGAGCACATGCAGGCATTGGCAAGGCTCGCGGGCTCGGCAGCGTCGCGACAGTCGCAAGCCTCTTTCCACGACAGCTGGTGCAGTCGAGGTTGCGGTGGTGTGGTGGTGGCCCGATTGCGTGCTGGTAGCACGCCTTTGGGGAGGGCAGGGACCAGCAGAGCAGACAGCTTGGATATGGCAGCGATATGGCAGCGATATGGCAGCGATATGGTAGCGATATGGCAGCACCCGTCCTGCCACGGGCCATGCCATGACGACCACGATGGTTCGCAGGCTCGCAGGAGGCAGAAATACTCGAGACAAATGCAGACGCGATCCGCGAGCAAGGAAGAGCCGCCAGGGACCCCTGCTAGCGCCTAGCCACGCCCCAATCAGGCCCGCTCAGGGTCTGGTGAGAGCACAACCACGACCGCCGGCCACAGGGCGACTCCCTCCCCCCATAGGTAGGCACTCGCTGCTGTTCGCTGCTGTTTGTGTAGTATGGGCGTATGGGCGTATGGGCCGGCAACACCAAGCTGATATTGCCTGCATGCCCCTGAACCCGACCTGCTACAAACACAGCCCCTGATTCTGCTCGCTGCTGCGTCTGCTCCCTCGTCGCCGTGGTGGTCCAAATAGTGCCCTATCTACTACCTACCTAGCCCCTCCAGATCTCGGACCACCCACCGCGGCAGCCTGCAGCTTGGGCGGCATCTAATTTCTCGACTTCGGCCTCCCCACCAAGCTCGCTCTGGTCTGTTATTGTCCTGGTGGACACAAGCCACGCCCCCTGCACTGCTGCTGCACATCTACGGCTGCCGCTCTTTTTTTCTCACTGCAGCACCGCCCAGTGTGTGCTTCGCGTGCTACGCCATCCTTTTGGTCCTGGCCTGTCCCAGTATCGCTATCCCAGGCGCTGTCGGCGTCTATTCCATGTTGCTGCTGCACCTCTCTTTGGCTCTCTTCTGACCCACGCCTGCTCCTTCTGGCTTTCCGCAAGCCACCACTGGCCTCACCTACCTGCCTGCCTATCTGCCTGCATAGATAATATCTTCCGTCTGTCCACCGCCCTTCGCTCGACTCCTAGGTTTGTCTGCCCAGGGCACCTCGAGCCTGTGATACGGGCAGCGAGTCCAAAGCCCCCGCGCCCGCCAAGACGGTATGAATAGCCTCTTGTTCCATGACCACTGCAACCCTCTCCCCGTGTCCACCATGCTGACTGTTCAGAGAGCATTCGCTGCTTGTGTCCCATAAGTCCACGCGCATCGTGGCGCCCGCAACAACTTCCTGAAAAGAAGGACCCTCCTAAGTCGCACAGCCTGCCGACTGCTCTACTGCCTCGTCCCTCCTAGAACTTTTGTAAAACCTATATGCAGCTGTCGCCTGCAAATCTAATACCATGGACACCGAGGATGGACAGAATTTCATAAGGGTACAAGCGACCGATCCACCAATACTGGCAACCCTGACACTGACTCGGTGATAGAATTTGGCCTACTTTATACGAACGCACGAAAAGGCACTCGCCAACGCTCTTCAGTTGCAGCGACAAGCGTCCACAAATGGCCAGCTTCCTGCGGCCTCCCCCTCTTCGCCTACGGGCCCTTCCAGCCCTCCGGCTTCCTCATCGTCGAGTGTTTGGGCGGCTGCGCTGTCTCTGCCCTCTCTGACCTTCACATCACAATCCATAAAGCCCGCAAAGCTCACACTGACACCCCATCATCTCTTCTACCTTCTCTCGCGGTTCGAGGATTTGGGGATACATGTAGGCCCAATGAATGTGCGCCTGGAGAACATTCATACTGATGTCTCACCCACCAACTACGTCTCGTTCCTAAGCAATGCTCAGCGGAACAAGCAAAAGGCCTCGGATCGTGACTCAATACATTCAGTGTCTAGTGTTCGCAGTGTAATGTCAGGCATGTCATCACTTTGGTCTTCTCTTCGTATGGGCTCTACCAGTGCTGCCAAAGCAGAGAAACAAAAAGTGCAGATCCAAGAGGACATGAGATACTTGTACTCTGCTTTCACCAAGATACCCTGCTTGAGACTTGCACCAGATCACAAAGCTCACCTTATTGCTGGCTACGAAGAATTCCCATTCGATACTGCGGTTCCTCTCTTTGCTTTCAAGAATGTAACTGCGCTGGAGATCTACGACATCGACTTCCGGCAATTCTATGGGTGGGACAAGCTGGCAGAGAATTTGCGCAGTCTCACGGTCAAGCGAGCGGGTGTTGATGATCCAGCTGATATTCTCATCAACATCGTACTCGACGACATCGACAAGCGTCGAAGAAGATCCGCCAAGGCGCCTTCATCTCCTTCAGCTGGTTGGGCAACTGCTAGCCCAACTCCCAAGCATGCACAGCTAGCCAGATCAGACTCTCCTCCACTGTCTCCGCCCAGTAGACAAAGCACGAGCCCGAGAAGCGCGACGAATGGACAAGACTTTTCAACAAGAGCGCCGGCTGGTCAACGACAACGAAGCACATCTCCAACCCGCCCAACTAGTTCCCGTCATAGCTCAACACAGGTGTACGGCAGGAACAGCAACTCGAAAATTCGCAGATCATCTGGAAGTTCAGGCTCGAGTATGCAATCCACCACCCCCCGTGGCAGTTCTTCGAACCTTCTATCCATGGGCTGGTTCCCATCGACCAAGTGGAGGTTTCTAAGGCACCTCAGTCTTGCTGATAATGCCCTCACTCATATCACGGCTACTAGTCTCGCGCCATTGGCCAATACCCTACAATCCCTTGACCTTTCGACTAATCTCTTCACGGAAATCCCAGATAGCCTAGCAACTCTCACCTGCCTTCGTGCACTAAATCTATCCAATTGCATGATTGCTGGCCTTCATTCCCTGAGCCGATGTCCTCTGCCAGCAATTACAACCCTCAACCTGCGCTCGAATCGGCTGAATTCTCTCGCAGGTGTCGAGCGCTTGCTCTCACTCGAGCGGGTAGACTTTAGAGACAACAAGTTAACTGATCCAACCGAAATTGCAAGGCTGACAGGAGTCCCTGAGCTCACCGAAATCTACGTCCACCGCAATCCATTCTGCAAGACACATCATACATATCGAGTTGCTATCTTCAATCTATTTCGCAAGACGCCAGGGTATACCAGTGATATAATCATTGATTCCACAGGCCCAAGCGCCGGAGAGAAGAAGCAACTCGTCGATAGAGTGCAAGAAGTGCCAGGTGGGCCTGTGATGAGACCGCCACCAGAGGATGATGTACCTGCGCCACCGCATGTTCCGCCAAAGGTGGTCAAGGCTATTGATACTCCCTCTGAAGGTCCCGAGGTGCTTCAGCGCACTAATTCATTACATCGCACTAAGAGCGGACGCAGTGGGCAAAGTTCACAAAAGAAGAAGAAGAAGAGTTCCAAGCGCAGGATCGTCGAGCTTTCGCAAAGTGACACCCTGCGGCCTAGTGTAGCTGGCCTTCCTTATGACAACATGCCGGCAGGACAAGCCCCAAGAATTGTCAAACCCGCACCTGGTGTGGTAGCCAATGATAGTCCCCAATTTGAAGAGCCTCGGAAAGTTCAAGTTACCGGTGACCCTACCAAAAAGGCAGGCCAAGATGACAGGGCTGTCACAGATGGCACTCACACAATCCATCAACAATTGCCACCTATCGACACCACAACCACAAGCAAGTCCCTGGGCTCACAGCCGGACGAGTTCGATGTTGACAATGACCTGTATAAGAAGAAGATCGAAGCGCTCCGACAGGACTTTGGCAACACGTGGCTAAGTGCATTGGGCGAAGACAGCTGGGATGCAAAATCAGTTCCTGGCTTTCCCTCAGATCGTGGATACAATTCTCCAACCATGCGACCGGCACTACCTCAAACTCCTAGTCAAGGAATTGTGTCCGGAGGTCGAACACTTGGGTGAAACCCCCATTTTACTCCACTCCACTCCATACCTATTTACTTTGCGATACCCAAAAGACTTGTTTAGTTGTTTCTTACTAGTTTGTAATTCGTCGAGGCATTGCCTCCTTCATTTTTTCCCTACTTGTTTCTCTCTCGTTTGCGATATCCCTTGTGCATGGCGCTGATTGGGCTGGGAATGAGCGTTACCAAAAATCACGCTCGTTGTCCTTTGTGGTATTTCCTCTTGGCTCCTCTTCTGGTTTCTAGCGGCATTCTTGCATCTTCTCAAAAGGTTGGTATGCTAGCATTGTCTGCAATTCGTTTGCGTCTGCGGGTCTCTGTATCATATTCATATGGAGGCGTTCATGATCTCGATTTTAAACAGTCTTAGCGACGATCAACGGCCTAACTCTCTGCTTCACACACAACGTCTACATGTTAGCAAAAGATTAAAGGGGGAGAAGACGGGGCGTTACCTGATTTCTTTGCATAATGAACAGCGTTGGTACGATGTTGGTAGATATCTGCATCAATGTGAAGACGATAACTATTTCCTGCAATTGACATGAAGTTTGTTTAATCGTTGAGAGACAACACCATGACTGTTCTCTAAAGCGAAGAAAGGTTCCATGCCTGAGCGATCCCATGAACACACATGATATGCGCCTGGAAGTTGAACAGACGCGGCGGCTGCACGCGGAAATTATCTAAAGGCTGGACGAGTGGGCGAATGGTGTGCGTCAAAATGTCTTTCTCTTGTAGTGATGTGCAAGTCTGGAACGGGGCTGTGTCCTTGGTCCTAGAATTGGCGCATGAGCAATGCCGCATGCGAGCCGTACTTCCAGTGTTTGAAAGCGTGCGCCCAAGCCAGTCGAGGTACCCAAAGCTCTTGTTAAGCGTTATATGGCTGGAGGAACAAAACGGGACCCAAGGACCATAGGCATTATAGACGGACGCCCTATAGGGCAGTCCCCAAGGATGACTTGACGCTGCGAGTAGGCTTACTAAGTAGTGAGTGCATGGCAACCTGCCATAGCGTGAAGGACGTGTTCCGGGTGCATGAACCACGGGCGCCCTCTGCACACATGACGCTTTGAATTCACTATTCCATGCACAGGTGCACTTGTCAAGCCGCACCTTGAGCTTCACGGTTGACATATCCCCTCAGTCGGCCGCGCGTCTAAAGCGGGCCTAGCTCCTACCGCTTTAGGCCCAAGCTCTGCCCTTGGAAGTCGATTTACAAAACTGCTGCAACCCTCTGCCAGCAACACATCACCACCTGCCTTCGACTTTCACACAGCCGCACGCACAAACACACGCTCTTCGGCTCTGCTCTGCTCTGCAGCACAGACAAACTGACATCGCTATCCCCAGTGCCCCACACCACAAGCACCACATCACCGTCCCCGCTATCCCAAGGCGGTGAAGTCATTCTCAGCATCCCACTCTTGAGGCTTCGGCCACAGCAAACGCCTCACACCCACCCCGCTCGAGTCGCGCATCAAACTGCCCCGCGCAGCCCGCATAGGCACTCCACCCCAACGCGCATCTTCCACCAGCACAACACGCAGCCGCACCTGCCGTCGTGTGATCCAGGTAAAGCCGCCAGGCATCTCTGAGGGGCTTCGAGCCATTCTCCGCATAGCTACGACTGGTAACCCCCTGCAAACTCTATACTTGGACTCATTGATACCAGAGGTATGTTCAGCTTTCCCTTTCTACCGCCTGCGCTGTTGCTTGCTGGCCCAAGGTGTTGCGTCCCGTGTCACCCTCGTACCGGCTGCGTGGCATCCACCGCGCCACCTCAAACACACTAAACTTCACAACACAACTTTTGCTAACACGCCATCTAGAGGGGTTGTAAACCACGGAACAACGCGCACCCTCTCTTACCCTACCCCGCGAGGTTCGCCCTTGCTCTCCATTGTACACCCCAGCCAGTAGTTAGCCACAGCTATGGCAGAAAACGAGGTAGATTTGGATTCTATCATAGACAGGCTTCTTGAAGTCAGGGGCAGCAGGCCTGGAAAGCAAGTTCAGTTGCTTGAGACTGAGATACGCTATCTATGCACCAAGGCGCGGGAGATCTTCATCTCACAGCCCATCTTGCTTGAGCTCGAGGCGCCGATAAAGGTCCGTATCTAGCGTGCGACCCAACGGTGCTCCGTTCTGTGGCTTGCTGGAGAATGTGCTAACACTTCCCAGATCTGCGGTGATATCCACGGTCAGTACTACGACTTGCTTCGTCTCTTTGAGTATGGCGGTTTCCCACCAGAGGCCAACTACCTCTTTCTCGGCGATTATGTAGATCGTGGCAAGCAATCTCTCGAGACAATCTGCCTACTGCTCGCGTACAAGATTAAATATCCCGAGAACTTCTTCGTCCTTCGCGGCAATCACGAGTGCGCGTCTATCAACCGCATTTACGGCTTCTACGACGAGTGCAAGCGAAGGTACAACATCAAGCTGTGGAAGACATTCACTGACTGCTTCAATTGTTTGCCAATTGCTGCCATCATTGATGAGAAGATCTTCACCATGCATGGCGGTCTTAGCCCTGATCTGAACTCGATGGAGCAGATTCGACGTGTTATGCGGCCAACAGATGTGAGTATACCCATGCGCCCAAGTATCGGGCCAAGCCAATCTGCTGGGTTACTCTGGACAAAAGCTGACAAATTTAGATTCCTGATTGTGGTCTTCTCTGTGATCTGCTGTGGTCTGACCCCGATAAAGATATCACAGGATGGAGCGAGAACGACCGAGGTGTTAGCTTCACGTTTGGGCCAGACGTAGTGTCTCGTTTCCTGCAAAAGCATGACATGGATCTCATCTGTCGTGCCCATCAGGTTGTGGAAGATGGCTATGAATTCTTCTCGAAGCGTCAGCTTGTCACTCTATTCAGTGCACCAAACTATTGTGGTGAATTCGACAATGCAGGTGCAATGATGAGCGTCGATGAGAGTTTGCTCTGTTCATTCCAGGTATGTAATCGTTCATTTGACACGGTCAAACACAGCTAATAGTTTGGGCCTAGATTCTGAAACCTGCGGAGAAGAAGCAAAAGTACGTCCCCAAACTCGGTGGCAGCAAACCTTCGTTTCTTGGCAACAAGAGATCCTAGAGCAGTCACTATTTCCCATACTCAGAATACATACGAACTTCTCTATAGCAGGTTTGGGCGTCGCTAGACAATGGCAAATGGCCAAGCCCTTTACGAGTCCGACTACGATCAGCTTTGCGACCTCGCCCCATAGCCTACCCTTGTATCGATTCTCGACCTTTGACGACACGGATACCTCGACATGTATACATACACTTCCCCAGCTGTTTTCTTCGCGAGCAACGCTGCGCGGCCGATTATAACGATTACCACCACCGTGCTCCTTGTTTTGCATGCTAAAAGATATGAAATGAAATGATGCGATTGCCTTTGCCTCTCGTGGTCGCCGGCGAGACAGGGGCATCCAGGCTTTGCATGCACACCATGGTTATATTTTCGCACGTGTCGGAAAAGAAAAGATGGTACGACTTACGGCTAGGCTATGATTGATGGTTGTTCGTGTCATCAAAAGAGTTTTGAAATGTCTGTATTGGTCCCGGATGGAGCGGATGGAGCGGATGGACTTTTGACGATCATGCCTCCAAAGCTGTTTCGACCTTGGTCTTATGGAGGGCTCTTCTTGTCCTCCCGTATTATGGTGGGCGATAATCACCTGCTAATGTCTTTCATTTCTTTTGTGCGTTTCAAAGGGGATGTAAGCTACGGAAAGTCGTTTTGCAGTCAGTGCCGTTCCTCCTTGGTGCACTAGGTAAACAATCAACACAGAAATTCCCTTTTATCAAGTGTGAAGTTGTCAAGCATAAGAGGTGATGTGATGCGACTAAGATAGTCCCCGTTATAAGTATGGTAGCGGCTAAGACGCGCACGCTTTGGCTACAGTCCTGGCGGGGTTGCTGAGACCGGGGTGCGTCATGGCATCCGTCAAGTCCTGAATATAGCAGTGCCTGATGCGGCAGATGGCTTGGTGATGTCAGTGGTGTTTCGTTTGTCATGCACAGTCGAGGAGAAGGGAGGTTAATGCGTAGCGTGGAACGTGGAGGAAAAGCAAGGAGGCATTGCAGACGCAAGGCTGGGTGGGCAAGTGAGGTGCAATGGCAGTCTGGGCCCATCTCCCCAAGATAGAATCCAATACAAATGTCAGCATATGCGAGGGCCTAGAGCAGCCAGCCGAGCGCCAGCCAGCCTTATTGGCGTCGTGCGCGATGGGGCTCAGTCGTGGGCGAACAAGCCGTGCTCCGATCCATGCGTAAGCGCCGACCGTCCATCCGGGCCTTCCTTCCCAATCCAATCGCCATTGACAACCCCAACCCACACCTTCCCGTCTGGTAGTGGTTCCTCCTGCCGTCGCGTCACTTGCTCTCTGTCCTCAAACCCTCTTCGGTGCCTCGAAAGCGCTTTTGCAGTTGCGCCTTGCTGCTGAGACGACAAACCCAATGGGTCTGTTCCTATAGGCACTCGACAGGAAACCCCCGGTCCCTGCTCGATTGCCGTCACTCCTTTGTCGCCCACTCGAGCGGCGAGTCCGGCCCATCGCACGCAGGCAGTCGCTGGATATCGGCCATTGTTGGATACCGTCGAGGAGCTACTGGTAGCAAACTTCACCTGGGCCACCACCCTGCTTTACCATGTCTGAATTTGCGTACGTCACCATTTTGTTGAGCAAGGCGCCTGACCCGGCCTACGCTAACACATGGCTCGTCTAGCTTCATAGCCCACAGCACCACGCCGTGGGTCAATCACGGGCCTGGCGGCATGACGCCCTCACGCCTCCGCTCTTTCTCGCCCATGCCAAAGGAAGTCACCCGCTCAATATCAGTGCCACAGCTTGCTAGAGCCGCCCAGTCTCAGATGGAGAGCGATGGCATCAACACCATCCCCGACCCACGAGCAGCTACCCCACAACCACAGCCTTCAAGGCGGCCCTCAGACGACTCGCCTCATCCGGACCTCAGCCAAGAAGTCTCCATGCTGAGCACTAAGCTGATCAACGCAATCAACCACTCCACCATGCTGGACGACTCGTTACAGCAAACCAGGCATGAACTAGAGGCAGCAAGAGAGCAGCTTTCACAGCTGGAGGCAAAAGTTCAGGAGCACGAAAACAAGGTGTCACAAGGCTTGCTGGTCGATAAGGTCGTATATGACAAAATGGAGAAGCAATTTGCTGTGGACTTGCAAGACGAGCGAGAACGCAGGATGGCGGCAGAAGCAGCAAAACGGAAGACCGACAGCGAGGTAGAAGCATTGACAGCTGCGCTATTTGAGGAAGCTAATGTGGTGAGTGGATCAAAATCACTAGGTACAGAGGGACATTAGGCTGACAGTTGTAGATGGTGGCAGCTGCACGCAAAGAGACTGAAGCGTCTGAGAAACGTGGTGAACACTTCAAGCAACAGATTGTCGACGCCGAAGTGTTGCAACATTCCCTTCAAGAGCAATTACAGGACCTCAAGACGGTCATGGAGAAGATGAGCTCGCAAGGCGACGAAACAGAAAGCAACACTTTTGCGACAAATACCGCGCCTTCAACACCTGGTGTAACCCCAGCTGACAAGATGAGTAAACTGCTCGAAGCTGTAAACCTGACACCAAATACTCCAGGCACAGATGACTTCAGTCCAGAACACCCCCTGCATTTCTCACACCTCATATCACCTGTTTTACGATCCGATCTTATCGCTTTCACAGAGTTTCAGGATATGCTCAAGATTAGCACCCGTTCATCGGCACCGGCTAGTCGTGCGTCGAGTGGCAACTATGGTAGCCTCAACGTGTTAGGCCTTGGATCACTGACGAACAATTCGAGTAGTTCGCTGCCAGGGGCTATCAAGTCTCCTACAGCCGGAAATAATTCGCCACGTGAATCCAATGGCGGAACTGGAATGCCGAATCTCAAAGATGAAAAGTTTTACAAGCGGGCGTTGGTCGAAGACATCGAACCGACTTTACGGTTGGACATCGCTCCTGGATTGTCCTGGATGGCTCGACGCACCGTCTTGAGCAGCATTACAGCAGGCTCATTGGTCGTTGAACCAAACCCCCCATCTACCTCTAGGTTCCGCAGCCCAGTGTTTCCCTGTTCTTTGTGTGGTGAAGCTAGGAAAGGCGACCATTACGCGAGGAAATACCGGTTTAAACCAGCTGACACAGAAGAATCGCAACGATACCCTCTCTGTGACTGGTGTCTTGGCCGAGTTCGAGCGACGTGTGACTACATTGGCTTCTTGCGAATGGTTGCTGCCGGGCATTGGCGCGCCGAAACTGAAGAAGAGAAGAAGAAGACCGCATGGGAGGAAAGCGTGAGGTTACGGGAGCGTATGTTCTGGACTCGAGTGGGCGGAGGTGTTGTTCCCTCATTTATTCCCCTTCGAGACAGTCCAAGGAGCCCAACATTCGCAAACGGCACCCAAAAATTTGAGCCTGAGAGACGAAGTGAAGAAAGCGAGATGGTGCTTGAGCCGGTAGACATTTCGGTCAACGGCCCGGTCGCAGATCGAAAGAGTGAAGACGACCCTTTTCAGTCCAAGGACGATGATCAAGTAAAGCGTGTCTCGATTGGGAATACTATCATTTCCAGCGATAGGGACAGCACGCAGACGTTGACGCAAGAGGAGGAAAAGAAGATTGAAAAACAGGCGGAGGAACAACTTCATGATGAAGTTCGAAAATCTATGGAAGTTAGGAACGCCATATTGGATAAGCCGCATCTGCAACGACAACGGTCGTCATCAAATCCTCCGACCCTAGGACCGAAAAAGAAGGAGGAGCGACTAAGCCTGCAGATTCCCGGGTCGTTTGTTGGCTAATGGTGCTGCATGCTGAATCAAACCCATGAGATGAAGGGAGGTGTTGAACATATTATTTCATTATCTTCCACTATCCCAGCATTATTTACGTGGCGTTCAAAAGGGTACATTGATTAGTTTAGCCTGACTGGTTGGCGTGTTACAAATACCAGGTGTTGGGCTTGAGCGAGATGTAGCTTGGCGTTGAGCGATAGGTTAATGTACAGTAGGATATGATTATAAAGGATAGGGTAAGGGGATGGGAAGTTGGTGTAATTCATCCAGATAACATCCCTTGACTGTAAAGCTATGTTTTTTCTGCACGTGAAGGCTTGGGCGTAGTGGCCTTGAGATGAAATATGGTACTTTCTCATAGTTCAATGTGTCCTGGGATATATCGATCAGGCCTCTTGCCGTGCCTCCGCAATCCGACCTGTCTATACATCTATCGTACATGGCCATCATCCAAATCCAGAAATTCTCATGTATTTCATCCTCACACGCTCACTTCGCCTTCTTCGGCCGTCCCCTTCCTTTCTTCGACTTATTTGGTGACCCCTCATCGACTTGCACCTTAGACTCGCTACGCGTCTTGGACGTGTGCGTAGGCAGGGATATGTTTTGACCAGACTCACCAGCGGCTGCTTTACCCTTCTTGTTTCGCTGTTTGCGTTTGGTTCTCGGCGGTTCGTCTTGTGTGGATTGTGTTACTTCCTCGGCATCAGCTTCTGACGGCGTTGTAGAATTTGTTTTCTTCTTGTTTCGCTGTTTCTTTCCCTTTTTGCGACTGGTGGTGTCTGGGGGTGCGGAGTCGAGGTCCATGGCCTGCGCTTCTGCGAGACGCGGTTTCTTTGTCGCCGGCTCTGCTTCTGGCTCTGCTTCTGGCTCTTCGAGGCCCCCAAGCACATGGTCATCCTCTGTCTCTTTGGGCGCTTCCTCCTCGATACCCCTCTTCTTCGGTGTCATACTCCCGGTCTTTTCCTCGCCGTTGTCGTCAAATTTCTTGTTGAGCTTTTGCGCTTTCAGATGCGCTCTCGCACGCTCTTTGGCCATGCGCTCAGCTCGTTCAAGGTCGTACTTGTCGTTGCCGGCTAAACCGTGTTTTATGAATCGCGCTGCTGCACCAACGTCTAGCTTGGCTTTCGGGACAGCAGGTGCTTGTGCCCTTTGCTCTACATCCTTTATCTTGGCAAAGTATCCTTTCAACCGCGCTAGTTCTTTGAATATGGCATGGTCTTTGGCATTCACGCCTGAAGCCTGCAGAGTCGAGTACAATAGCGATTCGATCGAGTACGCGGCGAGGACATATAGTTTTGACTTTTCGAGGAGCGGTAGCGTAGATGCGGTTGTTGAGAGTTGTGTGGTTAAGAGTGGTGAGAGGATGTCGGAGAGCTCGTCAATGTTGACTTCAAGGTCTTCTACCAGATCTGGGAAGTCATCTTGGGGGTCCATGAACACGGCGAGATAGGATTGACTAGTTCTGCTGTATGCGACTCTAAATGATCAATTTAGGGGTATCGAGATTGTGGGTGATGTGGATGTGTGGATGGTGGATGGAGGATGTAGAGCAACAAAAAGTTGCGGACCGAGCGTTTTCCCGCATGCCGACATTCGCGTGTAACAGCCCCCAAATCAAATAAATAGTTGCTAGAACTAGGGTATCTTGCGCGCAGTCGAACATCACCTGCATGTGATTCATTCCTAAGCCAAGCTGTCTTTCCTTTCACACTCACATCACATATTCAGGCTTCGGCCTCGGATACCCTACACACATATACGATGCAGCTTGGGTAGTAATTGGGCGAGCCGGGTGGCTTGCTTTCAGAGAAGAAGCTTCATGATGAGCTGGAGGGCTGCAGATAGTTCACAGACAAAAGATGATACAGAGAACATGTGCGCATGTACAAGACCTCCCTCAGAATACAGCTCACAAGAAACAGTAACGACATGATAGATGGAACGATACGCGCGAATCCAGCACGCAACACGGCCGACTTCTACCGCGCCCAGCCAGTTCTTGATCGTCGAATACATATCATGGGTGTTGGCAATGTCGGAAGCTTCATTGCACATGCATTGCGGGGGATACAAAACCCACCCCCGGTAACATTGATCTTTTCAAGATGGGACAAATTGAAAGAGTGGCAAGACTCACAACAAAGATTGACGCTGCTCACCGATGGAGCTAGTGAAATTCGCGACGGCTATGATGCTGAGATTGCTATACCACGAAGTCGGTACCACGGGAAAGAGGTGGGACTTAATGCCGCACGCACGGTTCCAATTGAGGGCACGTCCGGCTCTGAAGATACACCGCAGAAGGCACTAAGTGGGGAATCAACTGAGCCCATTAGATCCCTTATCATATGCTCCAAAGCTCCTTACGTCTTGCAGGGACTTTCTTCTGTTAAGCATCGGCTAGACAAAGACTCTGTCATCCTATTTTTACAGAATGGCATGGGAACTGCCGAAGAAGTGAGCAGAGAGATATTCCCAGACCCTACCACGCGACCTCACTATATGCTCGGCATCAACTCCCACGGTCTGAATAATGCTTCAAGTGCAGCCTTTGCCACTACCCATGCCGGCTTTGGGACCATCTTGTTAGGCATTTTGCCTCAGGAGCGATACCGTAATCCGGACTCTCCTTACGAACCGACGTTGAAATTCACTCCAACCAAGAACGCTGGCCCGATTCCTTCCAGTCAAGCGATCCAACGCGATCAATTGAACCCTGAATATCCGCCTCCATCAACCACAAAATTCCACTGGACCCCGTATGAGCGTTACCTCCTCCGTACCCTACTGCGCACACCTGTCCTCGGTGCAGCGTCCTTTTCGCCCCCTGATCTCTTACAAATGCAGCTTGAGAAGCTGACGGTAAACTGCATCGTGAACCCACTCACCGTCCTCCTGGATGCCCGCAACGGAGCTTTACTTTACAACTACGCGCTGACCCGAACCATACGGCTCCTTCTCGCCGAGATTAGCCTTGTGATACGTTCCCTCCCAGAGCTCCAGTACATCCCTAACGTCGAGACGCGTTTCGACCCAGGCCGCCTCGAAACCCTTGTTGTGAGCATAGCGAACAAGACGAAAGACAACATAAGCAGTATGCTGGCTGATGCACGCTTAGGCAGGCTGACAGAAATCGAGTATATCAATGGATGGATTGTTCAGAGAGGCGAGGAGTTAGGGTTGAGGTGTAGCATGAATTATATGTTGATGCAGCTGGTCAAAGGCAAGGTTGCTATGATTAATAGGGAGGTTGGGGGTGGAGTGCCTTTTATGGATGTGGGGAAGGAAAGCGACCGAAGTGGAGTTAAAATCAAAGAAGCAGTGGCGGAGGCAAAGGCAGAGGAGTGAAAGGAGTTGTATCAAGATGGGAACAAATGAGCACTTCTAATTGTATCCAAAGTAATTGGTATTCAAAATTGTAAACTCAACTTGAAATATCAAGAGCTCGTCACTGTGACCAAGTTAAATTAAATTGCTCTCTTGGCGAGGGCCCTTACACTATCTATGATACATGCCCCTAAATAGTTCTCGTTACACTTAGCAGAATAAGCTCACGATTAGCTCGGCCGTGGAATCAAGCAAAACAATTATTATTGACTGTTCTGAGGCAATCTCAGTAGCTACACATGAGCTACAAAGAGATCAAGCTTCTTCCGGAGTCTCCAAATTAACTATTGTGATCGCATATGATTCGCCAAGGCATGCATGACAGCGCGTCCCATCCGAAGCTGGCAATTGGACCGCATGTATTTCCGATGCCACTTGGCCTTGCTGAAGTAATTCCTCCAATGTACCTTGGTATTCCATAGTGCGCACATGGTCAAGCGAGTTTTGAAAAAGATCCGCAAGTACGTATGCGACTTGGCACAATCTTCCTTCATCCTTCCTTTCTATGGTGAATCGGGTCTAGATGGAGGTAGAATGTTCTTCGGGATATTCTTCAGCGTCGATATAGCAGTCTAGGTAATTTACGTTGTTTGCTACTGTGTCTTGTGGCGATATAAGACCAGTGGACCCCCACTCTGGTACTCCTCATCGCGTTCCTCCGAGGACGCGGAGATGCGGCCCCGTTTGCTTTGGCCCTTATTGTTGGTACCGTTTTAACGTATACCAGAAAAAGCAACTTGACAGAAGAGCACCTTGATGATGGACCTCTAGTATTGGCCCTCCGTCCTACGGTCAGTTATGGGAGACTCAGACCGGATGCAGCACGTTAGTTGAAGTAGCTCGGCCAACAACCCCCTGGCCAAAATATATACCAAACAAGGTTACTCCGAGATCAACGTAGCGTAACCGAGATGCAGGCTGCTTACCACACTAGGTTCATGAAATCCGATGAGGATACCTCATTAAGCTATTTACCGTGCACAGCTGCGTTGCTTACCTGGTCTTCGGCACAAACAACGCCAAAGGATGAAGGAGCGACAAGGTTTGGAACGACAAGGTTGCATAAAAGCGGGTATCAATCATCATACGATATAGGTTCGGTAATCCCCTTGGGGGAAATGGTATGACAAATGTAGTGTGGTTTGTGGACTTGTCATCATCTAGCCAATCCAAAGAAGATCCTCTGGGTTAGAAATTCATGTGGCTACTACACGAACTAGACAGCCTAGTGTTCTAGAAGCATTTTAGTGTCTAATGCATATCTTAAAGGCCAACAGCCTAGGATTACACCGATCAAGGAATCGATGTGCTGCCGATGTTAAGATGAATATCCGCACTTGATCGGTAGCCGAATAAATGATTAGGCTGTCCTAGATATCCACATATGAGCAAATTCATTCCTTGCACCTCGGCTAGATGACTGGACTGCATAACGGGTGATGCCATTTGTCTTCGGTAAAGAAGATAACTAAAGTAATTACTGGCCTTAGACACAACTATTCAAATAAAAATAGAGATATGATTGAAAGAGAGTTATTTCCATGTAATCAAAACCAGCTGTGTGTTTTTTGTCAGCGCGCATACATGTAAGAGTGGCTGCTAACTGCATTTCTAGTCTCGAAGCTTAATCCGCGAACGCCACTTCACGACAAGTTGAGCCGGATGATATGTTCAGTTGAGTGACTCTTCAAAGGCAAACAGGAGCCTATAGAACATGTGTCAGGCCCGGTTCTGGCGATATTTGCTACAGATCTGGTCTTATTGCCGTCAAGATACTTGGTTGCGTAAGCGTCTCTGAACTTGCTCAATTTTCCCTCAATGGGTTCGCATGCGGGGTGGGATGCATCTCCGCTCGGAGCCAAGGTGGATACATTTCTTACTCATCTGATTGCATACAGGGTACTTGCTGCCGAACATGCACAGAACCGAAAACTGTCCCAGGGAACATTCGAAGACCATGTGGCTCTGAGACCTGGCATAATCCTTGCTTATTGTGAACTTATGATGGTCGCTTTCATAGGGCAGTGCCGTGTATAAATATCATGTACCGGTACTTGAGTTCTATGCTTAGGTCTTTCAGTAGAAGATACCGCGAAGCTAGGGGTTATTGGTAGGCCCTGGTCGTCTTCAGAACAAAATCATGTGATGACTAGGGAGGATTCAAGCTTTGAACAACTGAATGATACCTTGTCGTGTTGTCAGTTGCGAGGTATGGGATTGTTTGGATGGGGTGGCTTACTACCGCATTTCTGAATGCGTAATGGTTCCCCAACTATTCCTTAGGGCTGGACCCTGCCAAGTAGCTGACCGTGAAGAACGTACCTACACACACGACAAGGCCCTGTTACTGGCTGAAAAAGAGATTTTTTTATCAAGAACCAGATGTGGCATAGTCTGCAGGTAGTAAGTCGTAAAACGCATTTTCGAATTCTGCAATAACTGCTTGTCCACCCAACACTGGGTGCAGTTAATCCATGTAAGTGGATGGTCAGCCTAGGCACGGTTTAGGCTATTCGGGCTGCTCCACGCAAACCTAGCCCAACGACCTTTGATAGCGTGGGGTGTCTACTGATATGTGTGCATAGCACAAAGCTCCCACCTTACTAGCTTATAACATTGCCAGGATCCGCTGTCCACTCACACCAAGCGAGGGATGAAGATTGGAGGATAGTGCCTCGGCCCCCATGTTAGTCGCTTGGATTCTTAACCCTGTATTTAACATGCCAGGCTGTAAATTACAGGATGATATGAAAGCTGTACCACAGTATGAGCTTTGTGTTGGGCGTGGATGATTGGTATAGGAAATATACCAGACCACCACAAGTTAGTGCTGACTACGCCCATTGTCCTTGGATAGCAACCACGTTCAGCTCCACGCTGTCCACGGGAATCCTGAGTGAAATACTAATGCTATTAAAGTAGCGATCTTAAGCATGGTCGTACCGGTTGTAGGTTGCCGATGATTGGAATCGTTTCTGAAAACTATGCGCAGTTTGAATGAATATACCTATGGCAAAATATGAGTGCTAGGATGCAGGCCGCTTTTTCCGATAGGCTACAGAGCGTCGCAACTTAGTCCGGGCCAATGAGCATGTAGGAGACGGGATGGTTCCGCAGCCAGCATACGTAGTGCTGTATGGTTGCGTATGGGGAGGCTTAAATCAAATCTTGCACACGCTACGCAAGGCGGGCCGATGAGCAGGGATGAAGCTGTCGTCAGCAACAGCTCTAGCTGGGAGCTGGGAGCGAATAAATAGAGCCACGAAGGATTAAGCCATTAGCTTCAAGATCTGGTTCAGGCATACTCATTGATGAACCGTTCGTGATGCTATCCTAGAACAGCCAAGGAAAAATGGGTCTTGACAAGGCAACGGGCGGTGGCAGGAGACGGCATGAGTATGCAGGCAGTTCCATCAACAGCCGTCCTGCCGTGCAGGCAGACGAAGCAGCCACCTACTAAGCAGCCGCCGCTGGCCTCAAGCCGTTTGCTGGGGTCTAGGATAGAGATGCGCCACCGGCTGCATGGTGGGCTGGGTCCAAAGTAGCGGGAGAGTGGACGTGCACGCCTCGAAGCTGGACTCTCTCATAATAAAGGCCTAGATCCTCGGTGATTGTTATCATCGAGGTTCTTCCTAGGCTTTTCCAGCTTCAAGACTTGCCAGGGCATACGACTGTCATCGCAGTTAAAAACGGACACGACGCAATACCTAGCATCAGCACCCTCGGCCTGTTGTTTCACCCCAGGCGCCATGGACTATACATATTTTGGATCACCGCAACAGCCCTATCGCCATTTCATGGGCGTATCGAATGGATTTGCACATGCAGGCGACACTGACACGATCCGAAGCGTGGTAAGTGTTGGGTTTCATCATATTTCGTTGTGGTGAAGAGTGGTTGAGTCAGCCCCGCACTGTTGAATTCAGGCTGGACCCTGACTAATGCGAAATGGACATAGGAGGCGCTCGACCCATCCATCTTCCCAGCTCCTTATGATGCCTTCGCCTTTCACGGCTTGCCCACCCCACAACAGGGCTCCCCCGACGCTTCAGCAGCACTCACACCCATGCCTGTTGGTAGCATAGATTCGGGTATTGGCGGTGAGGTTGAGGATGGACAGGCCATGACCCGTAGCAGCAGTGAAGAGAAGGAGAGTCTGACACCGGCTCAAAGCAGACGGAAAGCACAGAATCGCGCAGCGTATGGCCAGCCCCTTGTTCTGTGCTGCTTTTCACTGCATCCCATGCTGATCCGAGCCTAGCCAGCGTGCTTTTCGCGAGCGCAAGGAGCGCCATGTCAAGGATCTCGAGACGAAGCTCTCTGCACTTGAATCTAGCACACACTCTCTTCAGTCCGACAATGAACGACTAAAACTTGCCTTGCAGCGCGCTCGCACCGAAAATGAGATTCTGCGTGCTACAACAGGACAGTCACCAATTTCATCTCGGCCAACATCAGTTAGCTACCCTTCCCCAGGCGCCCATCTTCCTGACGAAAATGACCACGACCATGATTATAACATCCAGTCTTTCAGCAACGGCAGCGTAGTCAATGCCGCCGACAAAAGCCATGTCCATTCTCGCCAAAAGATTAATGGCAAACAGATCCCCGCCGGCCAGGCCTGGGATTACCTTCAGTCACATCCCCTGGTCAAGCAAGGCCTTGTCGACATTGCTGATGTATGTGAGCGACTGAAAGGAGCAGCGAAATGCGATGGCCATGGACCCGTCTTCGAAGAAAGCACCATATGGCAGGCTATCGAAGAATCGAGACGATGTGGTGGAGACGAGCTCATCTGACAACTGGGGTCTGAGACTGAGGTTTGCCGCTCAACCACTTTCTTTCTTCCTATACCCCCCTAAATGCGCTTCGAGTGCAGCTTTATTTGAAGCGTTTGGCTACATGGTGTTTGGAGTTTGGCCCTTGAACAGCTTGAAGCGGCATCAAAATTTGGGATCAATCTGGAATTGTTGAGAAGACCCGGCGATCAATTGTATGTCGTTTCGTTACAATGTTGATTGATATGATCTGGAGGCCACAACTAAGATTTCTTTACGAAGTATTGAGTGGGATACTCTCATTGAATTCAATATCTAAGCTGACTACTTCGATTATCTTGTCATACCACTTTTTACCTTATCGCCCAATATTCACGACCTCAGAAAAGCGAGTTTGCTGTTTGTTGGGTCAAGACTTTTTCTGACGCAGTCTGCGTGCATTCAATCACAAGTAGCCCGACAGGATAACTGTAAAAAAAAAACCCCTTAGATTATGCCTGTGAACGATACGAAGTATGGGTCCACTTGTCGTGGAACTCCGCGCTTAAAGATCCGCCAATCAATACAACTGTGATGGCGCACCATGTGCTAATAATGTGGGTCGTATTTGCAGGCAAAGCTTTATGGATATAGAATAGAATGGTGAGACTTTGGTGTAGTCGCGTGTGTATAAATGGCGAACGCAAAACTTATTCTTAAGTATACTTTGTCATCGAACTACATGCCCGAAACTCGTGTTGGCCTGGGTATTGATCCTTCGAGTGCTCCCTCAAGCGAGATGATAGTCGGGGGCCAACTTGACTTCCGTGGCGGACGTCGCACCGTGTCGCCGGGACAAGTGGTTCCAAGGTTGTAGGTTGTCGCTGTAGTGTCGACCGAGCTAGAAAGTAGGAAAACCGATGTTGCATGTTCCCACATATCTCTTTGGCCATGCCGTTCAATTCCCTGCACAAAGTATACACAACATATCACGAGGGGCTGCCAGAGGCCTAGAGCTGACATTGCGCACGGTGTATGTATGGTACACTTGCCGCAAGCAAACCCCGATACAGCATGCCAAAACGCCATGCATACTCGCCAAATACAATACCAACGGATACAAAACTTTATCCTCACCTCCCAATCGGCCTTTCTCGACTTTTATCCAATCTTGTGCCGCCAACCCCTCTCTGTTGCACAAAATCAGGCCAACTGCCTGGATAGTCTGGCCTCCTCAACCACATTTGGCCCTCGCGCTACGGTGACCGCCCAAGCGCAGCCTGCGCCCAAGTGCCCGCGTTGTAAGTCGAAATGCGTTCCAGCCCTAACGCATGTGCCTACCTACCTAGCTATCCTCGTGTATGCATCACATCCTTGCATCCTCGCATCTTTGCACCCTTGCCTTTCTCCATCCAGCAGAGTCAGCACACTGTGTGTTGGCAACGCAGCATGTCAGCACAGCAAAGTTGCAGTGTGGACGGTTAGATAATCCGAGCTTGGCACCGCAAGAAGAGAGTCAGCACGTTGGATTGGGAAATAAAGCTGGTGTGTTGGTATGGTGCATGGCCGGTGCTCTGCATGGGGTGATGATCAAGGCGGGATTTAGGCCATTGGAGTGGGAAGAAGCATGCGCTGAACTATTGTGTTAGTGGTGGATACTAGACCACCTTCGGATGATTGGCGCATTCCTAGCTCTATCCGATCCGATGAGATGCAGGCCACTCAAAGAATACTGTTCGATGTTATGATCTCACGCATGGAATAATATGTGTTATCTCGAGTTCTAGGCACCAACGAGCCTCAGTCTAGCTCTACTCATTCTCTGCTATCAAAGAAGTTGTATAACAGCTACCTACTTTGCTCAATGGAGCATCAAAAAGGATATTGTTTGGTCGTGGCATGCTCTCCCGTACTTTAGGTCAAACATGGGAGGTTTGGTACGCGTTCAAATAAGTGGGCTTAGAAGGCAAAAAGCACGGGCGTAAAACCACCACCTGTCTTGCCAATGTACATTCTGTGCGTGCATAGGGGAATTCCAAAAGTGTCAAGATGTGAGCTCACCATCTTACTTGTAGCATTATATCCTATTCCTATTCCGTGGCGGCTCAGTACAAGTTTCACCCTTGTATACGGTCACCGACTCTTTGTAGATCTGTACAGTCCTTGTTCCAGACGACGATTTGCCACATAGCGTGAGCTTCGTAATTTATATCCACCAGTGATCTAAGCGGTATTCAAAGTGGGTGCCACCTCATGCATATCATCATACCATATATGCTGAAGGTCATGGAAGTGCGTCATGCGTGGGACAGGACAAGGGGGGGTGGAGTAGTGTGACTAGGCTCACGATTGGTGATGTCTGGCCTCAGTCCCAATCACTGTCTTCATCATCTGCAAATTTTCCTTGCCTAATCTTGGTTGCACCTGCATCTGCATCATCCTTCTTTCTCTGTAGGCGTTGGTCGCCCAGCTTGACAGCACCAAGATCCACTAGGAGCTTTTCGACATCTGCAGAAGTTAGCATGCCTCTTCTTAAGTTTTTGTGCATGACTCAACGCCTCTTGAGTAGAATACGCGCAGCCGGAGTTGTTGCCGATAGCAACGTTCTGGAATATGGTTCGCAGAGCTTTTGGGTTATTGGCACACAAGAGAGCAACTTACCCTGTGTCTTAGTTCTCACCCCACCCAATTCCATCAACGTAACGATTTGTCTCTTGATATCCCCATCCTTGTAAACTAATACCGTTGGGGTATTCTTATCAGGATATCCCTCGATGCATAAATCCGCCCTCATCTGGCAAAATTTGACATCTCCAAATCGTGATGCCAACTCCCTCCATATCTCCGTTAAAATGCGTGATTCCGTGCTTGTGCCTTGTGATGATGTGAGAAGCACGAATACGTACGCTTTTGCCGAGGCTTCAGTGACGTCGCGGGAGTAATCGGGTTTTTGTAAATGGTAGACTTGATTGAAAACAGAGGCAGCGGTGGTAGTGGATAATTCAGCCATGCGCTTTTGGCTGAAGGTTGTAAGCCTTAAATTCTAATCTCTCAAAGACAGAGAAGGATATGGTACCGGTATGATTCTAGAAAGTCTTCGTCTTCTTCATCTTCTAGTTCAGCAAGCTCGTCTAGGTCCTTCCCTTCTAGCCTATTTTCATGCGCTAACTTGCGTGCCTCTTCAAGTGCCTCTTGGATCATTGGTGTTGGCGATGGCGGCTTCTCTGGGATAACACCATGCTTGCGCAAGATATCATTCCATTCTGTGTCTGCGTTCGGATCGTCAACGGGCACCTCTACAGGCATATCAGGCATCTGCATGGTTGTGGTTGGCAGGATAAAATCTAGTAAGAAAGATGGCCCTCTTTATTGTGAAAGACGCGCGGCCCTGAATGTTGATGCCTGCTGGTGTCGTGCCTGAACATTTTGAAGCTCTGAACTGAACCCTGCAGATTTGCCCCGCCCCCACCTTGACGTAAGCGGCTCAATAGTTCCATCTCAACCCTCATAACAAGTTGTATGAAGCGACTCCGAATCAAAAGGCAACGAACGGATGGTATTGATAGTATTCCTATTGGAGCTTCTCATTGCCAAATATACAAATTTCGGTCATCCTCCACCTTGTAGCCGTGCTGCCTCTTTCCAATGCCCATGATATTGGAAACTACATTGAACTTTACTCAGTTTTTGCATCTCAAAAGAATTTGCCTTTCGTGTGCGCTTCTTCCGTGTTATGGCCTAAAACCGTCTCGTTCTCATGGTCATCAAGTGCGCCTGAATGCGAAACATGGCGCGGTATCGGTCGATCTAAAGCATCGAATCGGCGTCTCTTAATTTTCGCTATGACGAAAAGAAACGCGATGCGAAGACCGCATGCACCAAAGGCCCATAGCAAGCCTCCAAAGGGAGCCGCGACGAAGGCACCTGAGCATCCGTTAGTATCTTATGATATTGAATAAAGCCATGAAAAATCTTACCAAATGCGCTCCAGTCATTCCCATACAACCCGTTTTCCAAAAGCAGCAATTTTCCAGCTTGGGTTGCATCACCATCATAGTACACCAAACCAAACAAAAAGATTGTAAAGATACCTCCAAGACCTCCCACTACAAAGTCGAATCCGCGGTACCAATAGAATTTCTTTGACAGTCCGACGACCAGGCATGGCACAACTGCAGCACTCACAAGGTCGCTAATCAAGAAGATTCGAAGGATATCTGGGCTGCGTAGTGCCACAACCACAACCGGAAAGATAATCAGCACGACAAACCCACGAATAATCCAGATATTAAGCTTGTTGCGGAAGAAATCGTTGCTTCCGGTGCTTATCATGGCGGATTGAAAACTGTCGAAGGCAGCGGTGGAAAGTGAAACAACCATGACTAGGACAACTCCAACGACCCAGGAGGGCAACTGGCCAAGTAGTAGGAAAAGCGAAAGTGATCCGGTCGCCTGGTCGCCGATTGTATACGCTCCTGACCATGCAGCGAGAAGACCTGCCACCCCCACTAAGGTGAGGATGACCAAGACGCCTACGCTCGCGAGCGAAACACCAATCCACAGGTCTTTATCTGTACGAGATGCAAATGTGCGCATCCAGAAGCCCGAAAGAAAGAAGTCGTTGGTCAAAATGGCAACTGGGAGAATGTATATTAGTTGCCATCCAAGAAGACTGGGTTCAAGATAACCAGATTGATCAATGAGGGAGCGGTCAATCTTTGTTTCTACGCCAACGGCAATGACGCCCATAATGATGAGGCCGAGTACCATAACGCCTTGGATGTTGTCGGTTATGAAAGACACCTTAAAGCCCCCAAGTGCTATCGTGCATTAGTGATAGTCAGTACGATGGAGGAGGAAAATATCTTACAGGTATAGATGGTTGTAACAGCACACTGCACGATGACGACTGGGAGCCCGTTCAGCCCTGTCAGGAGAGTGACAATCTGTTGCAGTGCTGAGAGCTCAGCGACCATGTAAAGAAACATGGTGATCAGAGTGCAAATGGTGAGGAATAGCCCTGCGACCATACCATACCGCTGCCTCGTCCATTCTGTCAAAACGAAGCCTTCTGGGCACTTGCGCCGAATAATTGGCCCAAGTGCGCCAAAAATCAGAAGTGGCAACGATGATGAGAATGCATAAACGAGAAGGCCTTGCACACCAGCAATTGTGGCAATCTGAGGGTAGGTGAAGAGTATACCAGATCCAAGTGCTGTTTGTTAGGAAATTCTAGGTTAGCATTGAAAACAAGAGAGATTGGAAGTAGAGTAGCGGCAGCACGTTCCTCACGCAAGTATTATCTTGATCGAGTTCTGACGGTACTTCTCAGCTTCACTTTAACCGGATAGAAGCAGCCTAGACATGGGAATCTGGAGCCTTTTCAACCGGTCTTCCGTGTCGCGCCCGCAGTGTAGCCGCACAGAACGCTGCCCCATGTCACCTCGGATACCACAACAGTATTCCAAGGTAGTAATCATGAGAGCAGCTTCCGTGAGAGATCTCATATACGAACCTTGAGGATTTCGGACATTCGTCCGATACTATGCGCTTCATTCGACTCACACCAAGTAGGTGATGCGATATATATGTCGTGATCCGATTACTGCCGCTGTTCGGGCGCACTCACCCGATGCGATGAAATTCAGAGCCAGCGGTATGCCTGGTACGCAGTTAGCCTCGGTTCATGATGTCTACTTTCTAGAGTTGGAATTGCGCTATTATGCAATAAGGTGTCGGTATTCTGACCCTTCTGTGTACGGTTGCTTGACAACCATTCAAGCTTCGATTGGTTGCGCAGACGCCATGCGACATAGCATCCCAAGATCCTATTCATGTATGAGCCTGTCATTATTTGTTGGCCAAGACGTCCTTACAGGAATGCGCCATAGGTGAGATATATTATAGCGTTGGACGCTGGTGTTGAGGGGACACCCATAATGTGTCAATTCTACCGGCTCCAGGTCGTGGTCAAAGAAGGAGGAGTTGGGGCTGGAATGGCACGAGGGACACCGAGGGTTTTAGCAATCGACCGGCAAAATTTTTGCTGCTGCAAACCCCACGCCTTCCTCATTACATCACTAGCGCTAGGCGGTGCTTTTCCCACCATGATGCCATGAGCTTAGAAAGCAATCTAGTGCTATCACTATGGCTAGACTATGGGCTTTTCGTGGGGATGCGCAACGCGTACGTAAGAGTGCTTCTATTCTGTACAGCTCTCAGGGCCTTTGGAAAAACTGATTGTCATCGGCATCGTGATGATAAGAATATCCTGGCGTAGAAGTGATTCGGCGAATGCAGTCAAATGATGAGACAGAACGAGTATATAAATCCATGACAACGCCCCCATCGCTCCAAAACGCACGAAAATGCCACACCGGTAAGGAATTCCCCGGGCCCTCCAGACTATCCTCGGAGAGAATCAAATCTATTTCCAGGGGGGCGAGGTGGCATTCGCTCGATGCGAGTATGTGGGTATCTGAGCCCAAGTGATTCAGCTAGTAACCACTACCACGCGTGCCTATCCCAATTTGGATCTACAGCCATCAGCTTGACTTCCCGTCTCAGAGGTCGTCCCACTTACCTTGTACAAAAGCCGCCAACACCTTGCTTCCAGTCTGAAGTAGCGGATGCCCCACAACAATCTGCAAAAACCGCTGCAGTCCCTCTCGCCGATGTTCAATGACATCGTCGGAGAAGCGGTTTGTCAGGACTTTGCCTGGCAGTGGGGGTATTGTTACTCTTGCTGATTCTCGCTCCAGTATGTCTCGGAAGGCTTCGAATTCGCTGTACCGACGCCGTACCGAGGAGGACTTGAGCTTGAAGGCGGGGATGTTGGTGCGCATTACAATTTCGTAGGTTGTGTACATTCCGCGGCCGACACCTGTTATGAGGTTAGAAAGGCCAGACAGAACAACTGCGTAGGGGCGACTCACCGTGCGTCATTGGGTTGCGAACCTGTACACGCGACAAGGTGAGCAAGGCTGGTGGGTTTGCGAGGGCTCTGTCAGGTACGTACCTCAATCTCAAGGAAGTTCTCTGGAGGGCCGTATAGCTCCTCAAAGGACTGCGACCGTGCATCGGGTAGCGACTGCATATCAGGCGTTATTGCGGTAGTTTGCGGCTCAGGGTGGGAGGATGGCGCAAGATGCGGTGATGGGTGGTGGGGCTAAGCTCCCACTGAAGTCGCGAACGGTTGACACGTGCCAAATCCTAGCGTGAACCCCCAGGACGCCGTCTCTATCCTCTGTTCTTCATCTTTTCTCTGTTCCAATAGATCCAAACATTCGCTCTGTTTGACCTATTTGTTTGGGATATACAGTCGTCGCACCTACCGACTCCTTCCAATATGCTCAAATACAACACATCAACCACAGGCAAGAGATCGTTTTTGAATTGGGTATTTATTAACTACTTCAATAGCGTACTCTGGGGTACCGGGGTACTATGGGGTAATCATAAGTCATTCCATGTCCGTATCATTCCCTCCACACCAGCGAATTGCTTAGCGATAAGTCGCATTACCGCCAACCGTCTTTGAACCATCAAGATCCGAGTCAACACGTGGGTCAACCTTGTTGAGCAGGTCGCTATTGTGAGGGCCAGCAGTGTTGTTGGAGTTTCCGCTGCCAACCGTGTTGCCGTGGGTGCCATGGGCGCCGCTGAGGCCAGTACCGTGAGTACCAGTGGCACCGTGGCTACCAGTGAGGCCAGTGCCAGTAGTGCCAGTGGTGCCGTACTGTCCAGCACCGTAGCCACCAGCGCCTGCCGTATTGCCTGCAGCGCCATAGCGGTCAGAATCAACGCGGGGGTCAGCCTTATTGCCCAAGTGGCTATCGTGCGGGCCAGTTGGGTCACTGTAGCCATGGCTTCCCGTCAAACCTCCTGTGGTGCCATGGGTGTTGTGGCTACCAGCCAGTCCGCCAGTAGTACCGTGGGTACCATGCTGTGCGGTGCCGTAGGACTTGGTGTCAACGGTCGGGTCAAGCTTGTTTGCTAACTTAGAGTCGTGGGGACCTGATGGATTTGAGATGTGAGAGGAGCCAAGTCCGCCAGTAGTGCCGTGAGTGTTGCTGCCAGTCAAACCACCAATAGTACCGGTGTGAGTGGTGTTGGAACCATACTGTCCGACACCGTGGCCTCCTGCGCCTGCCGTGTTACCTGCAGTGCCATAGCGATCAGAGTCGACACGAGGATCGACCTTGTTGGCCACATGGCTGCTGTGGGGACCGGTTGGGTCATTTCCATGTGCGGTGCCGTGGCCGCCGGCGAGACCAGTGCCGTGAGTACCAGTGGTGCCATGGGTGCCAGTGAGTCCAGTGCCGGTGTGAGTGGTGTTGGATCCGTACTGTCCAGTACCGTGGCCACCAGCACCTGCAGTATTACCTACAGTGCCAATATGATCAGAGTCGACACGAGGATCGGCTTTGTTGGCAGAGTGTGACGAGTGAGGACCAGTAGGGTCATCTGGTATACTGTTAGTCACGTTCGAGAAGCTGTATGAGGCAGACAACATACCATGAGTCTTATCCTTGTGGAGGGCGTTGTCGACCTTAGCCTTGATCTTTTCTACTGTTCCAGTCATATTGTTGTTGGTATGTGAGTAAGTGGTGATGGCTGAGGTAAGTGAGATTTGTGATTGAAGTTGTGGATGTGGATGTGATGGACGAAATCTTCTGGCAACCATTGACCTTATATATATATATAGGCAGGAGCCCCGCGAGTTACTCTACGTCATCACAGGCAGATGTGCATCAGCAGACGTTGTACAAACAGAGGCACGGCTGAATTCCTGTTTCAATTCAGCGTTTGTCTCCATAGGGCTGGACTGGGTCGCGTTAATCAAACGCAAGCAATCGCGAGTATGGCGCATCGACGCAGGCAACGTCATAAGCAGTCGAAAATTTGGGTCTCTTACTGTCGGAGAGACAAGCTTTCAGCAGCTAATAGGACTACCTAAGTGTCTACTATGCGTGTAACCGCCACACACATTGGCTGTCTCCCGCCGCCACACAGCCCGTTGCGGCCGCGACAGTTGGCCCCATTCTAGTTTGGGGCACGGCGGGGATGGGCGCGTGGGCCATTTGCTGCGTCATTTCTGAATTTGTGTAAGAGCAGAGGTGGGGAGGACAAAGCTTAGCCGCGACTCTTAATCCTGCTTTGCCTTGTCCCACGTCCGATGTCTGCACTCAGTCGCATGCGGGAAATATTCTAGCATAGGATCGACCGGAGATCTTGCAGTACATAGCCATATGTGGCGGTGCCAAACAAGGCAACGACAGCATGTATGAGTTCACTTGCCGGTCAAGATTCCCCATGGAAAGGACACGCATAGAAGGCGGGTGAATGTCCTTGGAAACGCGTTCTTAGGCAAGATCAGGATAGGTGTAATCGCCACGGCGGCTGGGATGTGCGTACTGGAATGGCTGACGAGAAGCCGAATGTGTTTGGGTTGTCTTGGGGTAAGCAGGTGAAAATGACGAATCGTGACGTACTGGCTGAGATTGGTCCACATGTCTCAAAGTACCTTTTTTAACTCCCCAATTGACAATGCCTGTGCAGTGGCGGTGCTCCCGCCTCCTGGTTGTTTACGCGATGATACGTAAATTGGTTGGAACGAAGTTCACCATCCAATCTAAAATTTGGTCTGTTTTCATAATGACGTCAATGGTCGCCAACACCAAACACCCCGCGACCATCATGTTCCCACAGCCATCGTGACTCACATCTCATCCTTACCCTTCAAAACCCTAAACTCTCTGCTTCGGCCCGAATATCCGTTGCAGCCATGCCGGCAGGGAAAGTCACCAACAAAGTCAAGGAGGTCGCGAAGGAAGACTTGATCCAGGCCAGAGAGCTTGCCAAGGATGCAATACGCTCAGCCGCCTATCTCTACCCCTTCAAGGTATGTGGACCGGTTTGAGATTTGCTTGGGGCTTTGCACTCACTTCTGTACCAGGGTATCGTCTATTTCTTCACGAACCGCACTTTGTGGCGCCCGCTGGCGTCGAAGCTCGTCCCAACCGTCTCTCTCGGACTGGGGGTGACGGTGTTCATGTTCGCTGTTACCTACGCGCCACAAGCTGCATTCTTTACCATCTTCAATGGCCCACTTGCTGTCTTTACCACCGTCTTGCTTGTGCTCGGCGAAGCCTCGACTATCTTCTCCATCCTGAGCAAGAACTTCCTCATCGATGATGCCTTAGTCGACACTTTTGATGGCACACTTATGTGCCGCAACCTACAGTCTCTAGTTCAGAATGAACGTCAGGTAAAGCCTGGAAGTGACCCAGTTGCGAAGTTGGGCAAGCTTGTGTCAAAGCCCTTTGCCAAATTCACACCCTCGGCCATCATCCGCTATTTCATGTACCTCCCACTCAATTTCATTCCAATCATTGGAACTGTCCTGTTTATCATTCTTCAGGGCCGCAAATTTGGCCCTACTGCACATGCGCGGTACTTCCAGCTCAAGCAGATGAAGAAGCAAGAGAAGGAGCAGTTCATTAACAAGCGTAGGGCTGCATACGCCAGGTCCGCCAATCCTAAATGCCTATGGCTGAAAATCACTAACTCTTACTAGCTTTGGAGTTCCAGCTGTCTTACTCGAGTTTATCCCCGTTGCGGGGATTTTCTTCTCCTTCACAAACACTGTTGGTGCTGCACTCTGGGCTGCGGACATGGAGCAGAATCACCAAAGTGGTGGTAGCTCGACTGCACCGAACCTACGAAACCAGGCTGAGCAGGCTAGGAAAGAGTTGTGAGAAAGGCCATTTGTTTGCTCTCCTTTCATCAATGAGGTACTAATTCCAAGTCTGAAGAAGCTTTCAGCCTTATGTACGATATGGTCCAGACGGTCGATACCGATACCCTTGGAAACCTCCATAGGCACGAGGCAATCTACTTGGTTGGCCTTGAACGGCGCATTTCGATGGATAATTCAACACTCAGATTTTTGGGAAAGCTCTGCGACAAGAAATAACTTTTTTCGGTATGCAACGCTGTACTGCGTGAGAGTCTGATAACGTATCCTAGAGTAGAGAGATAAACATCACATAGCTCATGAACGAGGTCAAGTAGGAAAGCAACAAGCCACTTCTTGCCCATGGCTGTATCAATTTACAATATTGAATAGTCATTATGAAGAGTCATTATTACGCCTACATAATATTATGCTATTTATTTCATTACCCATCAAGACATTTTCTATATTCGTCTACCCTGTCTTAGGAGGCGTACCCCTTCCTAGACCGAAGCACTTTGCCATGCCGAAAAAAATGTCGGGGCTATTATATACACCACCGAACAACTCCTGGCAAGGACCCATGGCAAAGACAGGCACATCGGTAAGTGAATGTACACCCTGATCGTTCTCTACCGGTAGCGTACCATTCAGCAAGATGCCACCCTTGCTATCAGTCGGGTTGGCATAGTAATCAGATGACCCGTTGGCAGCCTTGGCAGGGGAGCGAGGCCCATCCTTATGAACAGACCAATTCTCACGACGATCAGGATCAGCCATCAGGCCCTGGAAAAGAGTATAACGAGGATCCCAGTTGGAAGGGAAGTTACTGTCGGTGTATGAAAGGTTACCGGTGTTGATATACTGGGAAAGACCAGATTGCTCGTACACGCCAACGGCATCACGCTTCTTCCGGTCGACGTTTTGCGCAGCGAGATAATGTGTATCGACGGAGCCCATGACGTCGAAGCCGTGGCCGTGGTCGGCAGTGACAAGGATGAGAGTTTCCTTGAGCGACTTTGTGCCGTTGAGGTGCGAGATGGTGGCTTTGACGGTGTCGTCGAGCTCGAGGAGCTCGCCTAGGGCACGGTCATAGTCGAGAGCGTGCATCATCTTGTCTATGGACGCAGCTTCTGACATAAGGAACCAACCTTCTTTACCAGAGCGTGCTTGGAGGATGTCAATGGCCTTGAGAGTCATTTCCTTGAGGCCAGGCTGATCGAGTGCGGGCGTCTTATTGCCAGTGGGAGAGAGCGACTGGTTCAAGTTCTGGCGGTAGACGTTACGGTCGAGCCACTTCGCCATGTTGGAAACAGTGAAAATCCCGAGAGCCTTCTCAGTGTTCTTAGCATTGAGAAGAGCGGTGCGGTTGTGGATGATCTGGTAGTTCTTCTTGGCGAACTCCTGGTAGTAGTCCTTATTTTGGTATGTAATGCCACCAAGTGAGGGAGGGTAGAACTGCTCAGCACCACCACCAAAGATGACGTCGATGGGGACATTAGTCCACGTGTAGTTCTGGACACCATTGAGGAAGGTATCAACAATAGCAGCATACTGACCACGGTTTCGGGTATGAGCAACCAGCGCAGCGGGCGTAGCATCAGCAATATACGCGGTGGAAACAATGCCAATGCGACCACCAGTAAGACGATGGAACATTTCAGCAATAGTCTCAACCTTGGGGTCGTCAAAGGCATCCTTGCTGGAGTCGGCATAGACATTCAAGCAATTGACGGTGCTCTTGTGTCCAGTGTTGAGAGCCGCAGCAGAGTTGGCAGAGTCAGTGATGAAGCTGTCAATAGAATGGGTCATCTGGTGACCAAGCACTGGGAACTTGTCCATGGCCATGGTGGTCTGGTACTTTCCGTTGATGCTCTTGTGTCCGATCAGGCGTGCAGCCGTGATCATGTTGGTGGTCATACCATCACCAATGAAGAGGATGATATTCTTGGCCTTACGTTCCTCAGCTAGATCCTTTACAAGCCAAGTGGCCACAGTCTTGCTGCCATTGTTGTAGTTCAGGGTGGCAGTGTACTCTCCAGGCTCGTAGAGGGCAACGCGACGGTAGGCTTTGGCAGCGACGTTTACTAATGTTGGTTTCTTCGCATCACGAGCAAAAAAATCTAATGCAAAGTCAGACATGTAAATACTCACTAGGGAATGCCTTACTTACCCTCGTACCATGTGAAGTTCCACTTTTCTAACTTTGGGTCTTGAACCTTGAAGTACTCGGTCACGGCTTTGGCCGCACCGCCCTTTTTCGCAACTGTGAAGGTAAACTTCTCATCTAGAGGCTTTCCAATAGCCTCGGAGCCGTTTACAGGCTGGTGGACCTCGAGACGAATGTCGAAGAATTGACCAGCCAAGAAATCAGCCCTGTGAACGACTAGTCAGCACTAATCAAAGTAGAGTAGCCCAGAAGAAACTTTGAAGAAGCTTCCGTTATTGCAATGCTTACTGGTCAGGAGGAAAAACGCAACCTATCACTCTATTAGTCGTGACTATGGGGCTTGAAATAATCTTTGAGCATACCAAGCGTTGGGCAAGCCCCCAGGCGGCGGAAACTCTGCGCAGAGACAGCACCCACAAGGGCAGCAGCAGCAACTGAGTAGATGCACTTCATTCTGAACGCTACGGAGATTTGGCAGTTTACGCAAGGCTCTCAAGGGTGCGACGAAGCAAGGGAAGAGAGGCTGTGTCCCTCGACCTTATAAGCTTGCAGAGCTACTTGGACCTGCATACGAACTCCAGAACGAATTGGGCAACCGTCAAGCATGCACCTACTAGGGTCCACAGATAATACCCGCGGCATGTCTCTCGGCGTCCTCGTGCAATATCGTCGCACTCTTACTGCTCGAGATGAACGCCCCAAGAACCTGGGCCAGTCCCATTTCCGCTCGCCTGGTCCGCACACCGAGCCACTGGCATCATATCCTTGGCGATAATTTTCTGGAAGATTTACCGCATCCGTGCCGATGGAAGGGTGGTGACGATCTTGGCGCAACGTGAACGAGGATGGTGTTGTGATTCGTCTGTGCAAAGAGGCCTGCTGATATGCCCGCTAGCGTGCTTGGCCAGCACAGCGCCGCAGCATGCTGTGCGGTCTTGGGACTGGACTACGATTGGCCTCGTGCTCAGAGAGGATGCAAGACCATCCAGAAAGCATCAATTTCATTACATGTGCGCGAGCTGCCGTGACCGGCGGCGCCGAACGAACAAAACGCCCTGGCGACACTTGAGCCGTGGGATTGAGAGATCACGTGTCGACATGTTCGTCACTGATTCAAGCTTTTCTCCTTGTTAACACCCGCCTTGCATCGCCACCTTCCGTAAATATGTCTATTAAGACAGTGAAAACCTAAATTCGTAACTCATAGCACCAATTGAGCGCTACTAGTAGGTGCTAGCATGGAATAAAATCAGAAACAGCTCGCGTGGCTGCTACCCTGCCCTGTGAGCTAAATTACCAAGCCGCCGACGATTTGCATGGATTTGCGAATCATCTCAGGCACCATGAGATCCAGAGATCTGGGGTCTGAAATCTAAAACCATGATTCCGAATTGTCAATTGGTGGCTAGGACGCGCCAGACATCATGGTACCGCCTAGATCGGATCTAGCATGGTTGACCGCCGACGTCACCACTTCGATTGTTTCTGTCCATCTCCTGTCATATACAAAGGATCTTCCGGGCACCTTAGCGAGTTTATTCCTTCTCCATGCTTCTGGTGAGACTGTTTTTTCTTTCCATTTCTGCACGTAACGTATCTCTCTTGACCAGACTTTCAGGGTTGCACGTTGTCCAAATCCGAAGGTTGAAGTACGCAACGCAACAAAAAACGAAAGCAAAAGGAACCTCTGTAACGCAGCATATAATGTCCAAAAGAACGAGTTACGAGCACTCCGAGCTTGGACATACGACCACCAAACGAGCTAAGCAGGTGGATGAAAACCTTCCATTTAATCAGCTTCAAGAAGCCCAAAAAGCCCAGGACGAGGTTAAGGACGTCACAAAAGTAGCCCATTGGTTTCATCCTAAAGACCTTCGCATCCAAGACAACACAGCTTTACACCATGCATCTCAGCTTGCGCAGCGCGCAAAGAAACCTCTAATATGTGTCTATATCAATTGCCCAGCCGATGAATCATGGCATGGCACAAGCCCGGCACGAGTGGATCTGATGTGCGATGGGTTGAAGATTATGCAAAAGGAGCTAAAAGAACTCTATATTCCTCTAGTGTTTCTAGAGTGTGAAGATCGCAAAAAGGTCGTACCTACAGTAGTGAAGTGGTTCAAGAAGCAGAAGTTCTCCCATGTCTTCGGTAACTATGAATATGAAGTCGATGAACTACGCCGAGATATCAAGCTTATTAAGGAGATCGGCAGCGGTATTCAAGTCTCTCTTCACCACGATCAGACCGTCATTGAGCCGGGTACAATGACCACTAGAGCCGGGAAACCCATGAAAGTATTTACGCCCTATCACAAGAGCTGGCTTTCCATCATCAAGGATGAGCCTGAGCTTCTCGACACTGTACCTCCACCAATCGCCAATCCAGCTGCTTTCAAGAAAGAGCTCAAAGATCTCTTCGACACGCCAGGTCCAGAGCCTGCAAAAGACAAACAATTCAAAAGCGATCAAGATCACAAGCGCATACGCAAGCTATGGCCTGCGGGGCATGCTGCCGCATCAAAACGAATGGATGCCTTCCTTAAACAGATCCATATATACGCCGACACTCGAAGCAACCCCGCAGAAAACAGCACGTCTCGAATGTCCGCTTACTTCTCCGCAGGGATGTTCAGTGTACGAGAGGCCCTTCAAAAGGTAGCAGATTACAATCACGGCAGTGCCGATTTCAGTGAAACGGGTTCTAAGGCCGGGGTCTACGGTTGGGTCCGCGAGATCGTGTTCCGGGAACTATACCGCCAAACCACCATGACCACACCCCACACATCCATGAATCTTCCCCAAAACCTCAAATTTAACTTTGTGAAATGGGAAGATGATGAAGAAGGATGGGAGAAATGGTGTACGGGCACAACAGGCGAGCCGTTCATCGATGCAGGAATGAGACAATTGAACACCGAAGCATACATGCACAATCGACTGCGCATGAACGTGTCGAGCTACTTGTACTGTAATTTGCTGCTTGATTATCGACGAGGCGAACGCTATTTCGCTGAAACACTGGTCGACTGGGATCTCTCAAATAATACTCAGGGTTGGGAACCAAGTTATACTGTTTTCAACCCGGTATCACAAGCTGAGAAGAACGATCCTAATGGGGATTATATTCGACAATGTAAGTCTACAGTTTGCCATCCAGGCTGAAAAAAATAAGGTTAATAGAGTTTTCAAGGGGTCCCAGAATTAGCAGGTGTCGAAGGAAAAGCAATCTTCGCACCATATGAGCGTTTGTCGAAAGAAGAATTCGAGAAGCTAGGATATCCTAAACCCCACGTGAATTGGAAACAGACAAAGCAGAGGTGTTTAGAACGATTTAAGAGAGATATGCACGGTGCTGAGCCTTGAGATGTACGTGATGCAATTACAGCGTGGTTGGTACACACTCTAGTCACGATTACAATCCTATATGCTGGCTATTTCATAATACATACACTTTCATCCAACAACACTTATCAAGGTGAATACCCACGTACCTTTGACCCGATTGTCTCCCACAAGTACTGATCTACACTGCCTTTCCACACATTGCCGCCTAACTCTCTCTTCTTCCGTCTAGATAAATCCTCCCAATACGTCTCAAACCCAAACCCACCCAACCCACAGATGTACACGCATTTTCCACATCGCACATTCCCCCTCTACCAATCCTAGGCACCAACCTTACCAACCCATCCCTCCCAGTTTCATTCCCTCTCCGCTCACCCATAGCCTTCACCAAAACGGCTCGCCGCGTCCCCGCCTGCGTAAGTCGTGCCTCACAATCCCCACTATATGCCTCGTTCATGACAAACTCCCAGCTCCACTTCTCTGTCGCCGCCCACGCGTACTCATACTCCTCATTCACGGCGCTCAATGCACGCCTAAACCACCACGGCCCATGCTTTTCACACGCGCTTCCCACATTCCCGTATAGTCAGTATGCGGGTCTCGGAGACGGCGGTGCTGCGGTGTAGACTCGGGAGAGACCAGGGAAGCATAGGACGCTGTAGACGATTAGGTTGGCTATCGAGTCTTCATATAGATTTTGTGATATATTTGCGCCCTGTGGCGTATATGTTACGGAGCATAGACTGGCGATTTGTAGAGGGGAGAGGATTTTCGTGGAGGTATGGAAGACTTGGAAGCGTGAGACTCGGCTGATGGCAAAGGAGTGGATGCGGAAGGCAAGGGGTGTGGCTTCTGCGTTGATCTTGCGGCATGTGAGGAGTAGCGAAAGCGGATGTGGTAATAATGAAGATGTAGACTGGAGCCGGGCTTTTAGGTTTGACCTAGGTGAGGCCCCATCCCCGAGGAAGACGTAGGTGTAGATCCTGTTCCGTAGCTCGGGTGGTAAGGTTGTGAAAAGGATGCTGCTTGACTGCTCGTTTACATCGCCATCCCATGTCTCTAGTGTTCGCGATCGTAGATCCACAGAGCGCAGAGCATTACTTCTATGAGAGACACACAAGGCAAGGTTCTTGGCTCCGTCAGATATCATGGATGAAAAGAGCACAGTAAGCATCAAATTTCAAGCCCCATTCGAAAGGCAGCAAAGTCGATCTAATTTAACCTAGAGTATTGTACACTATTCATCTTGTAACGCAGAGTCCTAATAAAATACTTAAGAACAGGTGGTAAATTATACAATCTTTATTAATCCTTTAAAGTTAGTATACTAGGGTAGTTTTAAGAAATACGTATAGAATTGAAATCTATTACGTAGAGTATAATAGGTTAGAGAAGCTGTAGAGCGGTGGACTGTTATTCCGAGCTGCTAGAGCTGCTTACTCAAACTGAGCTACCGATCCCTTGACGTGTTCCACCAGTAACCGGGCCAAATCAGTAACCGGGCCACCCTAAAATTTTACAAGCCTCTTATACCTAACTGGAAGTACACATAGAAGCACCGGAGTAATAAATCTAGCTATTATAAAGATATTAAGTTTTGGCCCCCAATTTTGAGCCAAATTACTATACCTCTAGAACTGCATAATAAATTTACTTCCTAAATTAAATAAGAGTCTTAAAATAGCGATACAAAGATAGAACTAAAATCAAGTTACAGTTTTTGCGACTTTTGGTGGTTTTCGGGGTGGCCCGTTTACTGGTGGAACACGTTACATATTCAGATAGCTCTCTAGCCTTTACAACACAGTGATCTTTCTACATCACTCTTGAGCTTGAATCGCACCCAGTTTGTTCCGTTACAAAATCTCGGTATACATAGGCCAATAGTTCAGCTTTCTCACGATATAATAATAGACCTCTCAAGTCTCCTCCCTCCTTATTTGAATTTTGCGAAAGTGTCTATTATGCGTGGGTTCCGCATAGCCGACCACACCAACACGTCGGAGCGTGCAGCGTGGCTATTATGAGTGCGACATCGAGTATGACGGGAGTTTATACGCTTTGACATGGTCTGGAAGCCTTGACTATCCCTCTCTCGCCACTTTTCCATATCAAGCCTGCGATGTGTCTCGTATGGAAGAAAGTCTCAATATAGCCCTCCTGCGTAAGAGTTCTACGCTGATAGATTTTGGTCCCCACCCCTGTATCCGACGAGTTGACTCAAAGCCTTACCCGATCATTAAGCTCGCACATCCCGATACGCAGTCCATATCGCCTCTACGGTACGAGTATAAGATGCTAAAACGGTTAGCGTCAGTAAACTTGCCTGTTCCGCAGATTTCCGACGAACCAATCTTTGAAGACAGCGACATCCGCGGGTATAGGATGGAAGAGCTTTATAAGTTAGATGACAACGAGATGCGTCGCCGCTTAGAAGATATTAGACAGGCTGCAAACAGCTGGTATAACGCTGGATCTTCGCACGGAGACCTAAGCATGAGCAACGTTATGAAAAATGTTCAAGGACATGTTGTACTCATAGGCGTTAGCTGCTGTGGTCGTGTTGGCACCAAAGTGCCGTCTTGTCTTCCAACTTGGGCTTATGGAGAAGAAGCAGATTTTCATACACAGAGCGATTTGATATGAATGAAGCAGTTCCTGTCTTGAGTTGTCCTGAGAGGTGTCTCGACTTTATCATGGTTTATGATCTGCGCACCGTGCAGAAAAAGCAGTAATAACTCTATCCTCGACCTCTGTGCACCCATCCTTTCCACAAGATTCTACGGCTCCCGCTTTCACGGTACACCCACAGTTTGGCCATTTTCTAATGCCCTGGTAACACATCATGGATGAATCGATGGTGCACTACCATCTATTAGCATAAAAGGCGTAGAAGGCGAAATACTATCGCAGTCTCACCAAAGTCTTTCGTATAGATGTTGAGAAATCGCTAACTTGTCGAGTAATCACGTTTAAAAATCAAGCATTATTGGGGGACCAGCAGGCGATTTATAACAGCCACATAATTGTTGCTCCGCTTCCACGTAATCCAACCAATACAATCTCGGGGCCACTGCAGCTCTTCAATGTTCTGGCGCAACTGCATTCCCTTTGGCACATCTGGCCCTAATACAACACTCTGACGCCCGACGTCTTTCTTACCCGTGCTTGCTTTGAGACCTTAAGTCATCACCCTCACCCTCCCAAGAATATCTGATTTGGCTTTTCCCTTTAGCTTTGTTATTCATATTATGATCCTTGTCAGGGACGCTCGAGTCTCCAGGCGTCATTAAGGCTGAAGAAAAAATAAAAAGCTAGCGCTCAAAAAGGGATTTTAAACTCTATTCCTTGCCAAGTGGTTTGAGTTGTTGACTTTCGGCTTTGGCGTTCTTTCAGTCTGTCCGATTTTGTTATCGTTCTCACGCACCTCCATTTCTGCTGAAGCGTTGTTTAATAATCCTTCATCCACTGACCGAAATAGTTGCTTACATCGATCCAATAACCATCTGCACTGGATGTTGGTACTTCTAGATTGAGATGGATGTTCGCGTCGAGACTAGATACGGTTTCAGGTCCCTTAACGGCCACAATAATATCTTTAGTGATATTTTCGTGCTTTTTCTAGCGTACGCCCCCACAATAATGGTGTAGGTGACGCAGAACAGCAGTGATACCTAATTCCCGCAAGACCGAAAACTGAGGGATATACTTTACAAGCTTTCGTACGCAGTTTGTTTTTGTATTTAGCCGAATGTGAACCAGACGATACACGTTACAGACCTGTTTAACGTGTATTTTCGCGTGTGTTCGAAGCTTTTAGAGAGGTTGCTAGCCACTTAAGAACGGTGGGGTGTCCTAGTTTGCCGCTCAGAGCGGTTACCAGAGGAAATTTAGCCCGGCGTAAAACTTACAAGTTAGCAGCCTTGGCTAGTCTCTACTCTCAAAGCAGTCACCGCTTGCAATTTCTAGTTGGGACAGAATATCCATATTTCCGGTCTTTGCCTGACCAGCGACAGCCAAGAAAGGTTTCATCACACATCGGCACGCTTCCTACATCGCCAACAACATATCGTCATGGATTCCAAAGAAAAGAGTACTCCGAACTCAACAGCACCCTTCCATTCCTTAGAATCAGTAGGCTCAGCTACAGTTAACTCTCTCGACTTGCCTAAAGGGATTCGCAATAAAATTTACAATAGAGTGCTCATTCTACCGCATCCAGTCTTTCTTTTTCAAGAGCCAGATTCTCTAGTAGAGAGACCTTTGCTCCCGACAGACCTACCCAATGGTTTACATTGCTATACACCAACCGGCAGATATTTTGTGAGGCTAGCACAGCGCTCTATGGAATGGATCACTTCGAGCTCGTAGATATCACGCAACAACAATTCGGCCTCTTGCAATCCTGTTTAGACTGCATTGGGCCTGTAAACGCAGCTTCACTATCTTATCTATGCATCAAATTCCCAGTCGTGGAAAGTATAGATGGCCAACCAGGAAAAGCCAGGCTCAGGGACGACAGCCTGCAAAGTTTGAAGCTCCTCCAACACAAGTGTACCAATCTATCGACACTGGAAACCCACGTTCACCACAAGAACGCCAGTATCTTCAGAAAGACAGACGACTTTATCCGAGAGGCGTTGCTATCGATTGACGCGCAATTCAAAACCATCCCTTCACTCAAAAAGATCTTCGTTCGAGTCATAGTCCGTGATGGGGTCCCGACGACTTCAGCAAATGACTTCATGCAAGGGCTTGGATGAATAGTTGTGTCTAGCATTGGAAATAAATGCTAGTGGTGGGACGGGGGCATACATGGGCTCCCATGCACTTGATTCTACTCGATATTCCGCAGCTGAAGTAGGAAAAGAGAGTGGCGATCGGGTTCATAATAATCACGTGATTCGGTTGTCGAAGGGTAACTCTACTCCACTATGCCAAAAACAACCAAAAAGGTGCGAATAATCAATAATGTTGATTATTGGAGTAGAACAGTATATATTGTTCAAGGACTCTCCGGGCCCCTAGCCTTCTCGGCTGTGGCCTGCAGCCTAACATTAATTTTTTTTTTTTTTAATTTTTTTTTTATAGACAAGTAACTTCCTATATTATATATAATTTTATAACATTTTAGCTAAGATATAGATCTAACTCTTCGCTGTTTAGAATCTTGAATAGTTGGTATATTCTAAAGTTATTTAACATTTTGCGTTGGACTGTATTTTTGGCATTGGACTGGCTGCAGCTAAGATGCTTCGCATCTTGGTTGATGCGGCCAGTGAGATTTAATGTTTGAAATGAAATGAGAATGTATTTTTCTGCAGGGTTACATATCGGCGCATGTCATGTTTCGTGACCGCCATCCCAGCGAAAGGAGCTCTATCAACTCCAAGCACCGTCAAATCCTTGCCCATGCCACTAAGTCGTAAACACATTTTGTGCTCAAGATACAATATACCCTAAATAATTTCCGCCTTACTGACCTGTTGTGCGTTTGAAGGCACCTGGTCTGTACTTTCCATCGCTCGCAGCTTGGGCAGGGGGTGCAGACTCACGTTCGCTCTCACGTGCTGGGGCACCATCCTGTGGAGCACGTCGACTTGGGGGAACGTAGCCGCCTCCTGAAGCGGGAGATGCTTTTCGGTTATCGCCAAAGCTGCGAGCTCCTCGAGGACCCTCGTAGCGACTACCAGTAGCAGGCGACTCTGTCCGCCCTGGGGGTCCACGGCCGCTACCTTCACGCTCCCGCCAGCCGCCTGCCGGTGCACCGCCCTGGCGCATGGCAGGTGGCACGTAACCGCCCCGCTTAGGAGCCTCCGCCTCAGCAGCACCTACTGCTGATGTGGAAGAAGTTTCAGCAGCAGCGGCAGCAGGGGGGGGAGTCTGACCAGCCGCCTTCATGGCTTCACGCTCGCGCCAAGATGGCTTTCCACCAGCCAGAGCGATGCGAGGTGGACCAGCAGTTGAAGGTAACTCTGCTGGTTGGTCGCGCGTAAAAGAACGGTCTGCACCAGACCGCTTTGCGGCAATTTTGGCTTCTGCCTCCTCCTCTCGCTGGCGCTGAAGACGCGCCTTCTCGTCGAGTGCCCTGAGTGATGTTAGCTGGAAACTTTGAAAATTTACATGGCAGCACTGACTTTCGCTCTTCCTCCCGCTTTGCCTTGGCCTCGGCCATCCGTTGTCTCGTCTCCTCTTCAGCCTTCGCCTTTGCCTCTGCTTCTTCCCGCTCTCGTTCCTCCTCTTCTCTTTGGCGGCGTTCAGCTTCCTCGCGCTCTCTCCGTTCTCTTGCAACCTGGTCCTTGACTTCCTTGACACGTGCGGCTTTCTTGCTCTCGAGTTCCTTCTGTGCAATCTTTTGACGCTTCTCGAATTCGTTCTTTCGCTGCTGCTTGACGGTAGCAACAAACTGCTGGTAGGTAGGTACGAGTCTTGATAAACGATGCTTAAGGGCAACGTCTTCTTTGTGTTTTTGCTCCGACTCTCTTAGTTCATCTTCCTTAGCCTTTTCGTACGCTTGGCGGTCAGCCTCCATCTGTCGTTCATAGTCCTGCTTCAAATGCTTGATCTCCTCCTTGCGGTAAGCTCGCTCGAGATGATCAATGCGCTTGCCAGCAATGCGGAGCTGTTCACCAAGTAGGTCTTTCTCCTTCTCGAGGGCTTGAAGTTTGAGGATACGGATGCGTGTGGAGTCAATCTCAGCGAGGTCCTCTGGAAGATCAATATCGAGCTTGGTAGTCTTCTTTAGCTCTTCGATCTGCTTTGCCATTTCTTCACGCTGGATACGCTGCTGCTCTTGTTTGATGCGCTGCTCTGCGCGGAGTCGCTGCTCCTCAGCCAGTCGTCGTGCTTCTTCTTCTTTCTGTTGTTGTTGGCGTACTAGCCTCTTCGTTTGCTCCTCGCTCTCCTTGGCCTGTTGGGCTTTTAGCGCTGCCTCTTTCTTCTGTGAAATGATGTCGCGGCGGGTGAGAATTTCCTGGTGCTCCTTTTCTGCACCATCTTTAGCGCGTGCTAGAGCAGCATCTTTGGCCCTATGTCGGTCGGCATTAAATGATGGATCAACATATTGGCAAGTAACGAAAAGCGACTTTGCTAGACGAGTAAGCTGAGACCGAACAATCTCGGCTGGTGTGCTCTGGAGGCGCTGGACGGAGCGGGTCTCGGTTTCAGCAGATCCAGCACCAGAGCCAGGGTGCATGGCTTTGGCCGACGAGAAGACGTCTGAATCGAATGTGAGGATGCCAGTTGCGTGGTCCGTTCGGATGGCAAGATCGCCCTTCTTGCAACCATTCATGATGAATTTCTCAATGGTGCCACTATCAACGTGAAACGGCTCGGGGAACTGTGCAAGTTCGAGCACGAACTTGATCTCTACTGAATCATACACTTGTGACAGTTGCTGGAAGAGACGGGTGAGGATGACCTGCTGAAGCGGGCCAACATACTTGGCCATACCCTCGTCGGCACCAATCTGGGCCAGGATAGGCGAGATCTTCTTGCAAATTGAGAGAGGATGGAAGTCGACCTCCAAAATGTTGTAGAGGTCACGGATTTCAGGGCGAACGCGCTTTAGAAGACCCTTGCTGAGTGCGTCTTTGAACAAGATGGCACGGGTAGGAGCTTGCGACATGCCGAGTAGGTTCGTTAGTCGAGAGTTCTTGTTCTTCCTCGCCTCATCAACATCCACAAGCGCTCCTCGCGAACGGGAGGTGCTAATAACTGGGATGGCGAGGGCAGAGAGGACAACATAAGATGCAGCCTTGGTCATGTCAGCCTCGGTGACGGCTGGGTTATCCTTCTTTGTGCTTGATCCTGATGCAACGGCAGCGGCAGACTGGCGGAGTAGATTGTAGTAGCGACTCCAGGCTGCGGCGTGGAAGAGGTAGTTCTCACTGACCAAGAAGATGCGAGTCAGCTTCTCGAAGTAATTGGCCATCATGATGTTCTTTGCGGGGCGCTTGCTCAAGCTGAGAAGGGTGTGAATATCCTCGACGCTCCTGAAAGCCTCTTGCCAGAGCTCGAGCTCGACAGCGACATTGAGTTGCTGGAAGCGAGTGTCGAGATGCCGTTGCAGGGTATCCGGGTCTGAGAGATTGATGGCATGCATCTGAGACGAGAACTTGGCTGCGTTCTGCAAGTGATTGCGCAGAAGCTCACAAAGGCGGCGGAACTCGGTCTTGCGGGCATATTTAGAGCAGAACTGGAAGGCCTGGTGGGCGGTGGTCTGGTACATGAGCTCCAGGCGGGCATTGTTCTTGAAGATGTCGAGGACGGTTCGATATGTCTCCCACAGGAACTTGAGCCATGGGGTTACGATGGCGCGGTCGGTCCGGTCGCGAGATTGCTCGCCGGAGACGGTGGAGAGGAGGATGGACTCAGGGGTCTCTGAGGCCTCGAGATCATCGATGTTCTGGGTCTGGGTCGAGGTGTCGAGGGTGGATTGGACTTGGTCGGCCTTGGCCTGGGCTTCGGTGACCTTTTGCTCGGCGAGTTCGATGAAGCGCTTGAAGACGAGCTAGTGGTGTTGTTAGTGGACAAAGGGCGGCATTCTAGGGCTGCAGTGCGTACTTCGATGGTGCCGACATTGGTGTTCTGTGCCGTGTTCTTGTACTGGTACAGGCCGTCCTTTGCCAGCTTGCCTTTTCGCAGATCGACACAGAGCTCGACGAAGAGGATCATGACAGGCTCGAGCGAGGCAATGGGGCTATTGCGAGTGCGCTTGGAGGTGACATGTTCGTGGAGGATCTGGAGGGCAGCCTGATGCTGCTCGACTCCGATGAGCTCTTGGGCGCGTTTCCTAGGGCTGGTTAGCTGGCGGGCATGTGCGGTGCAGCATTTGAGCTGGCCGGCGAGGAGGGGCACACAGCGTATTCTCCGGCTTGGAGTGGGGAGGCGGCGCCATGCTGGGCAGTCGGGGGCCGTGGATCCAGGCTGCTTGGGTCGCTGGGGGCTTGGAGAGCGAGCGGGCGATGCGGCGACGGCCAGAAGGTTGCTGGGTAGCGATAGCGGATGTTTCACGGCTATGATGTTGTTGCACTGCAAAAAGGTGAGTGGGCGGTGACTAAGCGAGCGTGGGCGGCCGGGCGGTCCCGTGACCTGGACGAGCAGACGATTGCGTGGCCGGCGAGGACCCGGGCAGGGCTCTAGGGGGAGAACAGCTAGGCCAGTTGTATTCACGGGCGCCCAAAGCACTGCATCTGCGTGCACAGGATTCTGCAGGCAGCACGGCGACTAATTGGCTCGTCTGCTCGTCTGCTCGTCTCGTCTACTCGTCTCCGCACTCTCTGCTGGCCGGCGGTGAGGGCAGCGTGGGCAGGTCGAGCGTCGGTTCCCCGGGTGGTGGCGCCATGCCTAACGCGGCCGTAGAGCGGCGCCCGAGCCATCGATCCCTCCCTCCAACCTCCTTTGCTGCACCCAGACATCCAGTCCAGTCCCTGTCTTGTTCTCTTGTCTGCTGTCCACCGCACCCTTCGACCACGCTCTCACCACCACCACCCACCTACCCCGTGCCTACCCGTCGCCGCCGCCGCCGCTGCTGCGTCTGCCCTTGCGCTCCTCTGGAGTGCCGGCTACTAACTCGCCCAGCCTGCCTGGCCATCGCCGCTCCTTACCCTTCGCTGCTCACAACCTGAATTGACGCCTCACGCTCACGTCGCACCATCTCGCACCACCACCACCACCACCACCACCATCATCATCATCATCATCATCACCATCACCATCACCATCGCCACCACACACTCACCACACCACACTCAACACCACTGCACGTCGCATAATCCGCACGCGCACCATGCCCTCCACCATGGCCGCTGCGCCCTACGAGATACGGACCGGAGGCGACGGCAAGAGCAAGAAGCAGAGCATGGCCGAGCTGAAACTGCGACGACTCACCGAACTCAACCAGCGCCTGCGCGAGGACCTGGAGCGCCGCAGAATACCCGTCTCCGAGGCTGCACTGGAGTAGGCCAAGACCAAAACACCAGGAAAAAGACACTACCACTAACGCGATGCTGTAGTCTGATTGCTTTCACCGATAAAGAGCCCAAGGACTGGATGGTGCCATCACGCTGGGGAACGGTAGGACCTTGCCCGCCCTTGCACTTTGACGACGCCGCCACTAACCACCCACGCAGATTGACAAGCGCGAGGACCCTTATGCCCCCCAGCAAAGTAACGGCTGCTGCATCGTAATGTAAACGACCAAGATGAGAGGTGCAGAGGTGATGTCGAGTATGACGTTCTGCGGGCCGTTGCCCTTTCACGGCAGACCGTGTTTCATTTACAATATTGGCGGAGGCGATAATACCCCATGGCGTGCAGCCCAGCAGTCCTGCCGTGGGAGCTGATGACGGACAGATGTATACTTTTCAGCAATGTGTAAAATAGGGAAAAGCGCACGCTCGCTAGCTTTCAGTGATGCGGCGCCGGGGGAGGGGGTGATTGGATTGTGTTTGCATTTGGCTATTATTCAGCCTTTCCAGGTTTTCCAATTCATCATGAAGTTCAGCCAACAACAAGATGTCGTCTACGGTGAAATTTTGTCATTGTTCCCAACGACATCGCGACGTATTTACTATGTATCACTGATCTATCGTTTTTTACCACGTCTACCCGGTTTCTGCATGCAAACTCACTGCAAAGTCCAAACCCTTTGGCCTGGCTGCTCGGCTTAGCTGGATGGGGAAGGTTAGTTAAACGAGATTAATAGGGCGCAACACCCGAAGTCAATATTGCACGTCGCGAATTAGGGCGGCGTGGGCAGGGCCGTCCGCGGAGGTGGCTATACGACAGCCCGATAATGCACGCCGAATGTCGATACTCGACGGCCAGGGCAGCTGTTGGGCATGCGCGCAAGCTGGGTGTTGCAACGGCGAGCCGACAGTCACTACGCATGTGGTAGCAAGTCGTGGACGAGGTCGGTCACCTATCCCAGCTGACTGGAAGCGCGAGCAAGTGTGGGGAGAGTCAGGGCGGCGTATTGCGCACTAGGCCCGTCTTCTATCCACCGGCTCAGCTGGCCTGCCAGGGTCTGCCTTCTTTGTGCTTGGACAGCTAGACTCGTTCTTGTCCCGCTTGTATCTAGGCAGTCTGGCTCGCCATTTGTCGGTCGGGATTGAACCACACAGGAACCTCGACGCAGGACAGTGGTTCATCCCACGCCCGCGCGAGTCAGCCATGGATGAGACTTTTGCACACCACAACCATGGACAGATGGTGGCGAGAAGGATTGCTGTCGTTGTGAGAACGTCATGCAGCACCATGCCCGAGGCGGCTTGCATGCACCTGATACCGTAGCCTTGCGCTGTCGTCAGTCTCCCAGCAGGCTAGCAAATGTCCTGAACTGTGGCTTGCAGAGGTATGCCGCGTGGGTGGGCAATGACCTAAGTAATCCGTGGGGACTCAACCCAGCCTGGCACCGTCCTGCTGCGCTCCTTGTGTTCTAATCCTAGCGACACTCTCTTCAGCAGAGGACTGGAGAGAGCGACGACAGCGACGACAGCGATAAGCACCCACACACCCAGCACACCCAGCACTCCCAGCACTCCCAGTCTCCCAGAATACTCTTTGCGCGCCGTCGGCCCGCCTCAACACATGCTATCACACACATAGGTAGCCGCGTCCCATTCCGCGACTAGCCAAGCCTCACCACCGCGCAGAAGAATTTGTCTATCAACTAGGACTCGAACTCGGCTCTTCGCCTTCGTTCTCCATAGGGTCCTGCCTAAAGCGCAATGAACGGCCAGGCCTGGACCAACGCTGAGCAGTCCGATGCCATGGATGCGACCACCGAACAGTCCTTTGGCGACCTCATCAACTTTGACCACCTCGACCTCGATCTCTCTGAATTCGACTACAACAATGCCGACTACAACCAAGCTGCATCGGCAGCGCTGCCAGACCTCCCCACCTCCATGCACGAATTTCCCCCGCAACACCAGCACCAGCATCACCATGTTGCCTCGGCTCCCATGTCTCAGCCTTCCAATGGCTTCTCCTTCGACTATAGCATGGCCCAATACAGCCAAGCAGGCACTCCAGTTTTCCCACATGCACAAGAACAGGCCTATCGCCCACAGCACGGCGTGCCCCCAACGCCAAACAGCGTAGAAATGCATGGCGACCCACATCGGTATATGCAGCATATGGAAAGCCAACAGGCCCTCTTCGATTCACGGTACATGCGCAAGGACGATGCGGTAGGTTAACTATGGCGGTTGGTGAGATTTTGACTGATGGCTTGTAGTCATTTACCCCACTAGTTTCTCCTGCAGTAACACCTCATGATGCACGCTTCCAGATTCCAGACTTCACTGTGCCTGGCGCCTATTTCAGCCCTCTCACATCTCCCGCGCTAAATGCCCAGAACCACCAGCATGCCCACCATAATTCTCAGGCCACACCGTCTGGAAGCTCCACTGGCCACTCCCCCACCGATGTTGACATGGACGGGCTGGGCGAGCCCGCGATAATGCAGCAGGAAACTGGTCGAAAGCTGCGCAGCACCAACAAGAAGAGTACGCCCAGGCCGGCAAACACAAACAGCCGTGTACGACAGTCACCTATTGTGAAACCAGGCAGGCGGAAAGCAACCGTTTCGTCTTTTATTCCACCCAAAGAGGTTACTGAACTTATGGAGGAAGCACGCGGAGATCGTCCAAGCGGTCTTGGTCCACCGCACAGTCGAGGGGGGTCAGAAACTGACTCTATATCGCCTGAACCACTGTTATCTGAGATGCGCCCACCCCCGAAGCCTGGTTCTGTCACCCATTCTCCTGCCATCACAGCCCAGCCAAACGGTCAAGGCGCTGCTCCTGCGACACCCTCTTCGTTGATGCGCATTCAGCCTTCTCCAAATTTTAGTGACACCCTAGAGCCGCCACCTATGATGGAGGATCTTACCTTGCCGGAAGCGTCTTTAGATCGACCGGTTTCATTAAGATTAGAAACAGCGATACACGACGGAGACGAAGGTACGCCTAGAATGGCCGCACGAAAAACACCAAAGATGGGCCCACTCAGTACCCCAGGGCAAAACATGAATGGGAAAAGTCCAATGATCGACGGTGCATCAACCCCTACCAGTCCAGCCTTCCCCATGGCAGCTGGAAGGAAACTAGATTCAAAGGCAACACGCAACCCAAAAAAGAGGAACAGCACCTGCTCGGCACTTGTGAGCCCTGCCCTTCGGCCCAAGATCTCACCCAGCATCAAGCCTCTCCTTCCTGATGACGGCAGTGGTAAGTTGGCAGTTGTGTACGAAATCTGCGCAGACTAACATCGGATAGGTGCCACTGACAACACACATGCGCTTCTCTTGGCATCAAAGTCTAATTATCAGAACATTCTCGACGGAACCACAGTCCCTGGCGTTGTCTACCCCACTTCACTCTCGACCAATCTCACATCTAAGCGCACGTCCCACAAGATTGCCGAACAAGGCCGCAGAAACCGCATCAACATGGCCCTTCAAGAGATGCAGGCCCTGCTTCCCTCCACGATAACCAGCGCCGCGGAGGCTAAAAGTCCAGAATCCATGGCCGCGCAATCAAGCAATTCCAAAGCGGCCAAAGTGGAGAGCGCAATAGATTACATCAAGCAATTGAAGCAGCAGGTGTCAGAAAAAGACCGATTGATTGAGTCCAAAGACCACGAAATGGAGCAGTTAAGGAAAGAGCTGGCGGCGTTGAGGAGGAGGAGTAGTTCCATCGGGTCTGCAGCCGAGATTGTAGCGCCGCTCAAAACGGAGCCTTCTTCAAGCCCGAGTACTGACAATGGAACTTGAAGCAGTTTGCGACTTGATGGATTTGCTTTTACCTGATTACGCCATTGAGGTGATCAGCTTGTCTGGCCTACATGAAAGGGGCGCAATTTCTGCCGCTCTCTGAACTTTAGAGGCAGCCTGCACACAGATGCTATTGCCGTAGTGCTACGAAGTCTATTGACTGTTTTCATTAGTCTAGTTATCCCGGCGTTGGCGGCACTTTGTGTTTTGTTACCATGCATTATGTTTGATGAATTTATTGCAGCGCATACGGGTAATATCGTTTTGGTTCTCTTGCTTTGAGGAAGTAGCACATATGATGCAAGTGGGAGAAAAGGGGAGAGGATAGCTGCGTCTTGTGCGAGCTTTATGGTGGTGACGAGGATCTTTGGTACGCTGATTGTACTTGTTACTAGGCAAAAACAAGTATCTGGTTGCCTTGGTAGTATACACAGTGAGAAAATAATAAGTTTCTGAAGCGCAATTGATAGGATGAGCCATGTAGGTGTAGTGGTCAGCCAACCAGAAAGCTCGCAATGTTCATGCCCTGCCAAGCACGGAAAAGCACTAACACAGACGTTTCTCGAACCTCGGAGGCGGACCTCCACCACTTCTAATTTGCTTTCCCTTCACCACCACCACCAACTCAGCACCAACTCACCACCGTCCGCTTATCATCCACCAACATGGCTCGTCAACGTGGAGGAACTGCTCCCCGCCGCCCAACTGCCGCCCCGGCAGCAAAACCCGCAGCCCCAGCAACCCAGCGATCCGCATCCACGGCTGCTGCTCCTCCTCCTCCTCCTCCCCCCCAGCAACAGGCACCACCAATGCAACAGGCACAAGCACCCGTCGCACCACAAGGCCCCGGTCTCTTCGGACAAATGGCCTCGACCGCTGCGTAAGTCCAAGTGCCCCGTTTCCATAGTCGGTATACCAGGCAACCACATTTGTTCTGCCGGCCAAGACGCCCATGTTCCATTTGCTAACACCATGGCAGCGGTGTAGCCGTCGGGTCTTCGATTGGCCATGCGGTTGGCGGCTGGTTCAGCGGCGGCAGCTCTTCTGCGCCCGCCGAGGCCTCGCCTCAGAACACCGAGTTTGCACAGCAGCACCAGGGCACCGCGCAGATGCAGTCGACCGGTGCGTGCGCAACCGACGTCAACAACTTCCGGAAATGCATGGACGAGAATCAGGGCAGCTTGACTATTTGCGGGTGGTACCTGGACCAGCTCAAGGCTTGCCAGGCGGCGGCTGGCCAGTACTAGACGAGCCGGGGGGAGGAAATCCAAAACTGAAATGCATTAGACTGGCGTATGAATAGTACTACACTTGTATGAAAGTCACCGCTCCTCCATATTGCTGCCACCCATCCACCCATTACCACATTCCAGAATATCTCTGTTGTCGAGTAGAATACTGACAAACCCCATGACCAACAACGCCGCCCTGCCTGAAACGCCGAATATCGTATAAAATAACCCCCCCAAGCATGAATGAACCAATCAGTCAATACAAATAACATCGGACACTCTCTTTCCCTTACCCTTGCCAGTGTACGTCACATCTCCATCCCCAGAATAGCCATCCTGTACCATTGTCTGAGGAACAGGTGCACAGCCCGGCCCCTCGTCGGCCCTCTGCCTCTTCACACTCGGCCCAGCATCTCCATCCTCCTCCTCCTTCTCCTTCTCCTTCTCCTCCTCCTCCCCCTCCTCGTAACACCTCGTCGTCAACCTCGCCCTGCGTTCCCACCCACTAGGCCCCGACCAAGCCTGCACTTCACCCCCTCGTTCTTCCAGCATGGGCATCTCGCTTTTGGTCATTGCATCCCGATAATTCTCGCGAACGTTGTGCGTCCGCTGATGGGACAAGTACAGCCGATGCGCATTCAGCTCTTTCTCCTTTGCTAGTTCCATCGCCAGTCTCTGCTCCCCTGGTTGTGCCGCAGTCGGAACATGCTCCATGTGTTGCTGTGCGGTGGTGGTGGTGGCGGTGGTGGTGGCGTTGTGAATAGCAAGCTGCGTCTGCCGGTGTATCGTCTCGAGTTGCAATAATTGCATGCTGCGCATTGGGGTGTGGTGGTGGTTGTCCGCGTGGAATTGCGTGTTCTGCTGTATCTGGTTCGGGGATTGCAACAGCTGTGATGGGTGGTAGCTTTGGCCCACGCTGTGCTTGCGTGGATTGCCCGTCATGGGAATGCCCTCCTGTGCCATGGTAGGGACGTGCAATGTCACTGGCGAAATAGGAGCTTGAGCTGCCGACCCGCGCCGCGAAAATAAACTCGCATGCGTCTGTCCGTCCTCCCACTCATGACACGGGTAAGTATCAGCGTCAAGAAGATGGAATAAGCGCGCATTCATATTCATCTTTGTACGCTCTTCTTTTTCAAGGTACGCATACCAGTATTGGATCAGTTCCTGGCGGAGATAGCGGAATGCTTCGACGTTTTCATGTTCGCGGGCCACGCGAGCGCGGTGCATGAAGGCCTTGCGGCCCTGGGCCAATGTTACTTCGGGCGCGAGGGTCAAGAGCTCGGTGTAGAAGTCCTTGAACGCCGTGAACATGGCGCGGATAGGCGGCTTCTGTGTTATGGGCGAGGCACTCGCCTGAGATATTAGTCTAGACCAGGACGAGGCAAAGGCATCGAAATCAGGCATGCCGGGCGCCAGGACAGTCGTATGAGTAGGGATGCTAGGAACAGAACAAATTGGTGCACGGTTGCCGTTGGCCTTGTTGGCGTTTGGGCGATGAACGGTAAGCATCGAGTTGTGGGTCGGTGTTCCTGAGAAGACACTGCCGATATGGGGTTGACGGACTTTGCGGAGGGTTTCAAAGGGGCCGACGAGGAGCTGAGTGTTTGCAAGTGTTTGCTCATGGTTCCATTCGAAATCGGCAAAACAGACTTGCACTTGGAGCTTGCAAAGTTCGCGAGACTTAGAGAGCACGCCGGTTACGACGACGGAGATGTAGTCTCTAATATCGTAGAGCTCAACTTCTTCGTCCCAGCCTGTGTTGTGTGTGTACAGCATTCCCTTCTGCCAATTCTCTACTAGTATGTCCACGGAGTAATGCTTCACAGATGAGAAGTCAAAGTGCTTGATGAATAATTGCTTCTCTGCATCTGCTTCGTTTTCAACAAAGTGCGATGATCCGTCCACTCTCCGTGGTTCCAGTAGGCGCCGACCACACATGAAGGCTCCATCCTTACGTACATCGATTTTGAAGGGCACGGTACTGAAGAGATGATCCTTTGCCTCTCGGTAGAACTGGCGATTGACGAGAAACAGGTCTAGTACGGGCATGGGAAACACGCTTTGGTGCTTGTGGGGACCATTTGAATGAAGGTTAATACTGGGTCCGCGTGCGTTGATATGGGGATGAGGAGGTGGCGGTGGCATATGTGAATGAAGAAACATACGATCAAAGATATCCGATTTCCCCTCGTGCAAGGCAGCGGTGGAGGAGCCGATGGGTCGGCTAGGAAGTAGATAGCTGAAAACTTGATGACGCAGTTCGAGCGGGAGTCGGTAAAAGTAGCATGGCATGTCCGGGTGGCCTTGGTGCTCTGAGCATAGTTGGAAGTACGGAGGAGCCCATCTAAAGAGGATACCACAGATTGAGCCATCGGCCTGCTGATACTGGCACCGCCCGGCGCGGCTTCGCTGATCGCGGTGTGCACGACATGTAGGCAGAAAGGTTGGGCGACAGTTTTGCTCAGACTTCTTACCTATGCCGGAGGTACAACGCAGCTTGGTTTTCTTGTTGAGGCCTGAGCAGCGCTTCAGGAAGCGCTCTGGGTCTCGAGAATCAGATGGACCAGCCACGGGTTCCGCGTTGTTAGAGGGGATTTCGATGGTTGCCACGATTCTGGCTTCTGGCTCGGGACTGTCCTCGACCTTGATGTATCCGGCAGGCATCATCTCTACCGAAACCATGTCTGTGGAGGAGTGGGAAGCACAATGAGAATGAGTCGAGTTGGTAGGAAGATAGATGAGAAGATGGCGTCGATACTTGAACTATTCTGGAGGCTCAGAAGACTTGAAGCAGCAAACACGCGGTGCGACGTGAGCTGGGCGACTGGTTACGGCAGCACATGCACGGCCTGGCCATGGCGCGGGGTGTGGTGGTGGGTATGACGAGAGAATCTACGCTCTGTGGGTTGCGACTTTGTTTGCCCTGTTGTGGAGCGAGAAATTGCACATTGTGGTAGATGCTGGTACTGCGTCGGCCTCTGGCAGCGGTGCTCGCTTGTGCTCAGCTGATATCGCCCCGCATCTGCGGAGGCAATTGGCGGGCAGCGGACACGACAACACGCTCCAGCAGCTCAGTGACACACGGAAGGGTGCATGGCGGTGTTTTGCGCACGATGCAGCGCCCTGGTCTGGCTGGACGAGTGGTGAGGGGGGGCGTTTGTTGCACTGTGCCAGGCGAGCTTAGCCGGGTAGCACACCCTGGGCCGTCTGCCTGCGATTATCTGCAGCAAGCAGATAGCTCGCGTGGATAGCTAGCCTACCTACCCAGCCTGCCTCGATGCTGATGCTGATGCTGTGGCCCGAGGGTACACGGCGAGGCACGGCGATTGGGGGTGATACTAGGCGACACCAAGGCTGGCCTGCAGACTGCGCCGCCAGGCTTGCAAACTGACCGGTCCTCTTTAGAAACCTTCATCGACGGAGGGCTGCAGACGAAACAAGATCAATATCTTCACCCAGCAGAATCCCGTGTGTAGCCCTGCGGCCATCCATCCAATTGCCATCGGTGACGCACAGCAATGGCCGGGTTGGTACTGTCCCCTCCTCGTTCCGCCCCCACATTTGTGCACCTTTGCCGTCGCTAACCAGGGCTTTGCCCAACTCTAGTTCCATGATGTAGAGCGCAATGCCGCAATACCCGTACCCGAGCCCGAGTCTCCTCCCTTCCAGCCCACCCTCTATGGCAGCATCCAGCCTACTGGCTCGCCGTCTCGCGCCCACTCTCCTGTGCTCGCACTGCGGCGAGGCTACACGCATCCACACCAGCATCGCATCATCCCCCCCAGCATCACCGGCCACGGCCGCCTGATTGTTGCACATCGCGTCGTGCCCTACTGGGTAGGCGCGCTGATTGTCTTGGGCGCTCTGGCCTGGGCCGTGTGGTGTGCCCGGTACGTCTACCCGTTGTTGAGTGGGCGTGGTGTTGGTTACTAGCTGTATCATGTACTTATCCGCATATAAAACGTTGCATCCCACTGCTTGTCATATTCTCGCGGCTGCCAACATGTCGCACTGTGTGGTTGCAAGACCGACTGCGTAACGCACCAAGTTGTTGTGACAAGTCCAAAGTAACCTTGGAGACATGTGTCTTGGTGGTAGGAACAGATAGCTTGGTGAACCTCGGCTCAGAGCTTCCCCCTGCTCCAACCGCCATGCCGCAGCCAAACGGACAGGCTGACCGGCCGACAGCTTGTCCCCTCCTCTTATTACACGGTGTGAATCTCCTTCTATCGCCATGTCAGCTATCCGGCCCCAGACCAGTCCTCCGCCGACTGCACACGTAGTCCTGTCTTATCCAGCCGACTATGTCCTCCTCGTGACCATCAACCGCGAAAAGCAGATGAACAGCATTCCATTCGCTGGCCACCAGGAAATGGGCCATGTCTTCGATTGGTTTGACCGCGAGCCCAACCTGCGCGTGGCCATTGTCACCGGTGCAGGCAAGAAGAGCTTCTGCGCCGGCCAGGATTTGATCGAGCTAGGAAAGCTACGGAGCGGACAGGTCAAGGCAAATCCTGCCCTCATGAGGCATCCCCTGAGTGGCTTTGCTGGCCTGAGCAGGAGGAGCGGGAAGAAGCCGGTGATTGCAGCTGTCAATGGATTTGCACTGGGCGGAGGCTTTGAGATTGTGCTTGGCTGGTATGTGTGCAGCTGCAACAACAGCAATCAACCACATCCAAGCTAACGGGAGAACAGTGACTTGGTTGTAGCGGCACCAGGCGCCACCTTTGGCCTCCCAGAAGCTCTACGAGGCATCTTCGCGGGTGCCGGTGGCCCGCCTCGTCTCGTTCGCAATGTAGGCCTACCGGTGGCTTCCGAGATGGCCTTGACGGGTAGGCCCATCACTGCACAACGGGCCAAGGAGCTGAATCTCGTGAATCGCATATCACCATCACAGGAAACAGTGGTTGAGGAGGCTATAAAACTGGCAAATGAGATTGCGCAAATTTCACCAGACGCAGCAATCGTAACGAGAGCAGCACTAAGGGAGGCTTGGGAGCAAGGCAGCGTGGAGCGTGCTACCCAGCTGACCATTGAGAGATTTCATGAGCCTCTGCAGTCTGGTGAGAACGCAATGGAGGGACTGACGGCCTTTGCGGAGAAACGCAAGCCAAATTGGAAGCCATCCAGGCTGTAGTATGGAGTGCACAATAGATAGACATATCTCGTACGAAGCATACAATTTGTTGTCGGACCCTCCGCTCTTGGCACAGCGGTCCCCAGTCCTGATGGCGCTTTTCGGCAACACCCTCTCGGCAACAGTCCCCCGGTAATTGTCTCAAGAACTTTGATGATGCGGCCAAGCCCGTCAAAGCTAATCACCAGGGCGAAAGGTCACACAAGCGACACGCTATCCTCGCCTCAACCCCCCCCCCCCCCCACACTTTTCCGCGCCATGGCATCCTCCGGATGCTAAGCAACAACCATGTGCACTGTCCGTTCTCGTTAGAGACGGATACAGATGGAACTCTATGCTTCGGCGCGCTCGACTTGCTTTCATCGATGCTTGAACTTGTCACGTAGCAGCTTACTATCAAGACACGACTCGACCACGCAGAGAAGCACTACTTATACTGCCTTGCCGTCATCCGGCTGCCATGGTGAACCGTCAGCTGAGTGATGCTGCCCCCTCCCAAGCCCCTGGCGCCCCAGTGGTCAAGCGCAAACGAAGGGCTACCTGTCTGGGCGAACAGGAACGCCGCGAACGCAAGAGAGCCATTGACCGTGAGGCCCAGCGCTCGCTCAGAGAGAAGACAAAGACGCACATTGCCGAGCTCGAACGGACTATCCAGATCCTTCAAGACCAGGATCGGAATGGAGCAACCGCAGATTTGTTGTCTGAGATTGAGACTCTGCGAGCTGAAAACGAACGATTGAAAGATGTCATCGATAGTGTGAAGAATGTAATAGGCTGCGGCCTTACTCGCACTGCAATTCCGACGGGCGCTTCGGCCGTCGATAAGAAAGAACCAGAGCATTCGCCGGCCGCATCTAGTGTCGGTACGCATGATCGAGCCTACTTTTCAGTGATAGAATAAGACTCATAGCATCCGGCAGATCGGCGGTCGTCTATACAGCGAACCGTTTCATTCGCAGAGAGCACTAAGCCAGAAATGCCCACTTCCATCAACATCCAGGGTGGCACTCCAGCCACAGGTAGAGAGCTTGATCTAGATGGCATGACCATAACAAATAGCCAACGAGCGAACACTTCAGCAGCTATTGATTCAAGCTTGGGACTGCATCTCGACATCCATCCAGTCGTAGAAAGCCCCAAAAATGAGGTTGGAGCGATACCATGGGACGTGGAAAACTACTGGTGGACGCCAATGATGGCAGACGTAAGATACCCTTCTCCGTTCATATATGTGTCACTTACATAGTCTTCTCTCAAGGTCTTTGGCCACAACTGGCAACCACCATCTCCTGTAATTCTCCACATTGGCAACCCGGACCCCTCTCCCTCTCTTAACCCTAGTAAGGGTTGTCCCCTCTGGAAGGAGAGCAATGATTTGTTCGGCAGGGTATTTGAGTACCGCGCCTCAACAGGTACCGACCTCATCAGTAATTCCTGGTCAAATAGCGCAGAAGCAGGACTTCTGTATCTGGCAATTGATCAGGGCTGGCACAAGACGTCTAACAGATGGATGCAGAGCCCCGCGCTTCAGATCCTGAAAGAGGTCGACGACCTTCTATTCTCGCATCTACCGAACTCAGAGCGGCTGGCTGTGCTGTACAAGAGCTTTAAGCTGTTGAAGGTTTGGCTACTACCACTAAAGAGAAATAAAGATGCTGACAAACATGACAGTATTATCTCCATGCAACACAAGAAGAGCTAGAAAAAGTCCCCGTATGGCTACGTCCTAGGTATGGCACCAAGTCTTGATTTTGTCCGTAACACTGACCCTACTTTAGTCGGTCACAGTCGAGCACCAGCCATCCACCATCTGTCGACTTTTTCGCCTGGCCCACGCTCCGCGATCGTCTGGTGCAAAAACACGCCGAGATGCTCCAAACCGGAGCTCTATCCTATGCTTATTCCCAGTTTGTTCACTTCGATTGGCCGTTTGCTTTTGAAGATATGTTTTTTTGTGATAGTTTGACAGGGCTGTATTACCCAAGCCCACTATTTGAGCATTATCATAGAGATTTAAAGTATTGGACTGTGGACAACCAGTTCTATGAGAGGTTTCCAGAGCTGAGAGGCGACATTGATGGGGATAGGGGGCGATTCAGTGAAGTGTAAAGTTAAGATGGCACAAAAGAAAAGGGGTAGACTCAAGGAAGAGACGACATACCCATCTGCATTTGCATATACATGTGATTTACACGTTCACAATACCCGGAAATATTAATTTATTACATTTTACAGTCTGCCATTACAAGTGGTGGATATATTTGGTATCCGTTCTGCTCCACCCAACACATCGTTTCTATGAACTGAGTGTCCAAAAAAAAAAAAAAAGACGTCCAAACTCATCTTACATACAACTACCTAGTGCTACCCCCATGCCAGGTTATCTATTCCCCAGACCAGCATACGAGTCAGCACTAGCACAGAACCGCGGCACAGTGTGATCATCTCCACTCCGCGTTCCAACACATATACGTGAGACTTTATATCTTCTCACCGGACAACCGCTAATCCTTCTCATCCCCATAGTTTGAATTTACAATAATTTCATCTACCAAATGTCTCCACCACTATCTACACCCTTAACCTCCCTGCTCAACATCTCCCACCCTATCATGCTCGCGGGCATGGACTCAGTTGCAGGCCCAGAACTTGCAGCTGCGGTTACAAATGCAGGCGGCTTTGGTACCTTGGGCGGGGCACGATACACGCCCAACATGCTGCGGGAAATGATTGCTGAGATGAAGGCGCTGCTGAAAGATAAGAATGCTCCGTTTGGTGTGGATCTATTGATTCCAGCCGTGGGTGGATCGGCAAGAAAGACAAATGTGAGTAATAAAAAACCTCCCCCTTCCCCCCCCCCCCGGCCTTGATTGGAATAAGAAAGCTAGCTAATCTCCCCAGTATGATTACACAAATGGCCAACTCGGCGAACTCCTCGACATCATCATCTCCAGCGGCGCAAAGCTTTTCGTATCAGCAGTTGGCATTCCTCCACAATGGGCGGTTGAGAAATTGCACAAAGCAGGCATCTTATAGTAAGCCAGAAACTCTTTTGCTGCCCCCCCCCCCCCCTCCCCCCCCTTCCCCCCCATATAAAACTTGTAAACTCAAGGATGCCAGCGGCAACATAATCGGCCACCCCAAACATGTACACAAAGCATGCCAGGCAGGCGCCGACATCATCATCGCGCAAGGCGGCGAAGGCGGAGGCCACACAGGCGACATAGCAACGAGCATCCTTGTCCCCGCCTGCGCAGACATCTGCAAACAGTACAAGTCCCCACTAACCGGGCAGCCCGTAACGCTCGTCGCAGCAGGCGGCATCAACGATGGCAGAAGCGTAGCAGCAGCTCTGATGCTCGGCGCAAGCGGCGTATGGGTCGGAACGCGCTTCATCGTTGCAAAAGAAAGCAAAGCACCAAAGGGATTCAAAGAAGCGTAAGTTGATTCGAGAGGAGACGCGCAGAGTCAGGCCATATACTGCTACTGCCTTTTTTTTTCTTTTTCTTCTTCTTCTTCTTCTTCTTCCCCCCCCCCTAGCTAGCTCTCAACACTGGTTTGTAACTGACAAACCAAACGGCCTACAGAGTCATAAAGGCGACGTACGAATCGTGGATCAAGTCGACAATCTGGTCTGGCCGGCCATTGCGCGCACTGAGTACGCCGTACCTGCGCGACTGGGAGCAAAACCGCCAGGCTGAGATCAAAGAGCTTACTGGGAAGGGGATCGTGCCGCTTAGCTATGAATTGGATAGGCTGCATAGGGAGGGTAAGCTTACGGATGAGATTGAAGATGCGGCGGCGATGCGGTAAGCAATGTCTGACTACTGTTTTGGAAAGTATGGTGATGCTGACGAGGGCTAGGCCGATTGGTGTTGTTGGAGGCTCGGTGAATAAAGCTGGGCAGACAGCTGCTGAGATAGTTGGAGAGATCGTAAAAGAAGCGGTTGTTGCCTTGGACGGTGCAAAAGCGTTTGTCAATCCTGCTGCTAAATTGTAGAGGCAGTGCTCGGAAGCTGTGGAATATAATGTACACACTACACGGAGCTATCACACATTGTCGGGGGAAGTTATGGCAAGTATTTATTGACAAAATTGCTTTATTTTTATGAAATAATATGTACATGAAGGTTTGAATGTGTGAGCCTAGCATCCAATGCGGCTGGAGCTGACCACAATATCATCGTACCAGAAGGTGTTGGTATCGCCACCGTACGACTCCCAGCCAAAGTAAATGGCTGTTGGCTTCGGCTTGATCGTGCTTCTCTGCCACTGAGCCGCATTGGGGTTTGATGTCCCCTTTGTAACGGTCAGACCTGCAACAGTTGCATTGTTCAACCACGTCTCGACGCTGCCATCAGTACCAAGATGGTACTCGAAGCAGGTCCATGCACCAGTCGGAAGCGCCTTGGACGTCGCAATGCCTTGGGGCGAAAGATCGGGTAAAGTAGCGTCATCTGTTTCGCGGTTGTACATCAGAATCTTGGATTGGCCGCCAATACGGAGGTGCTTCTTGGCGCCTTGAGCAGAGTCTGGCATGGTGATGAAGGAGACGTGCGAGTCGGTTAGGGCCTTGGATGCTTTCCTGGGTTGACAATTTTAGCAAGTTGATACTAGTTTGCACTGGTTCGTCTTACAGCCATGTTCGGACATAAACATCGCCACTGGGAACTTTTGTCGTGCCAACGAAAATATGTCCACAGTAACCACCTGCCCCGTCAACTCGGATGGAGTTTTTGCCAGTATGGGCTGTAGAGGTGTCGAGAGAAACCTTGCCGCCTTGGCTACAATCGGGTGCGTAGGTTGCCCATGCGGTCTGGTCCCATCCACTTTCGAAGCCCTCAGAGACCTGGGCGATGGTAAAAGGCGCGAGCGCAAGCGCAAGAAGAGCAGCTTGTCCGATCATGATGACGTTGTGAATGTGTGGCTTCTACTAGTAACGGGCGAGGTATCAGTATTTATATGTTTGAGTGTACCCGGACCTCAGGCGTAGTGCTTCCATCTCTTATTACTTCTTAAGCTTTGCTAGTCGCAACTATTTGCCCCCGTTGCTGGTAGAGGAATAGTGCACGAGACTGTGGTCATCTGCCGTTTAGCTATCGTGTGCAATTCGTAGGTCGGAGGCCCGGCCTTGGGTTCCAAAGTGGATAAATTGAACTTTCAATCAGGCAGAAACGCTGGTACCGAGAATAGTCATGGGTTGGCTGCTAGAATTGTGGGGGGGCTAAATATCGCAACAAATATACCCTAGATTGCATGCGCGATGTGGTGGGAGATCTGTTTGAAGAGGCAAATTCCTGGACAGAGCATGCCCGTCTTCCGGGTCTATCCTGGGAATGGTGGACGCCGTGCCTGATGCACGCACAACTTAGGGATAGTAATGGTTGCTGAGCGTGAACAAGTAACGAAATATGGAAGGGGCATTCCAAGAACCCGTGCACACCCTGGCCAAGCAACGACAAGCATTCAGCCGAGCCTCAATATATTTCGAGCAGAGTAATCGATAGAGTATGAGGGGTATAGCTGTGCTGCAGGAAAACTCCTTGTCGAACAACATTGATAAAATTGTATGAACGACGTTGGTGTGTTGATGACGATGCATTCGGTTGTTGAAGGAAGCAGGATCCTATGCGCCGGTAGAAATTCTTGTGAATTAAGAAAGGCACAACTGGCAGCCCTGATGAAAATCTTCATGGTCAGATATCGTCACTCACAAACATCTCATGCGCTTCTGGTGCCCAAGAGAAACACGGCTTCGACTATGGCTACCTCCTACAAAACTGTCACATCGTATTGGTGCATTTCACTGCACTAGAATTTCTCAGCTAACTAATTCGTCCTCAGTGGAATGCCTGCCCCCCCCCCCCCCCCCCCCCCCCCCCCCCCCCCCCCCCCCCCCCCCCCCCCCCCCCCCCCCCCCCCCCCCCCCCC